>ML789848.1:0-13259 GCA_009831015.1 Picea engelmannii | reverse complement strand
GGAGGTCTGATAATCTAGAGGTGATTGGCTACTCAGACTCTGATTTTGCTGGATGTGTTGACAGTAGAAAGTCTACTTTTGGTTATTTGTTCCTATTAGCTGGAGGAGCAATATCATGGAAAAGTGCGAAGCAAACTATCACTCCTTCATCCACTATGGAAGTTGAATTTGTGGCATGCTTTGAGGCCACGGATCATGGATTGTGGTTGCGAAATTTTATCTCAGGACTTGGGGTTGTCGACTCTATTGCCAAGCCGCTGAGGATTTATTGTAATAATGCCGCAGCTGTATTCTTCTCTAAGAACGACAGGTATTCTAATGGTGCTAAACACATGGAACTGAAATACTTTGCCGTAAAAGAAGAAGTTCAGAAACAACGAGTGTCAATTGAACACATAAGCACACTGCTTATGGTTGCAGATCCATTGACGAAAGGATTGCCACCAAAGGCATTTAAGGAACATGCTAACAGAATGGGAATTGACGTAGCACATAACAATTGCTACTTTTATGAAATGGATCACATAATGATGTTTTATTTGACATTTTGAGATCTTAATAAAGTTGTTTCTATTTGATAAATCCTGTTTTAAATGTGTACGTACATGTATGAGAATGAATGCATAATGATAGGAATAGTCTCCGACAAGGGACATTATTGTTGGACCTTATGAAATCTCTCCTTGTTTATAGACTAATTTAAACAAGTTACTAATGTTGTGGTACATGAAAGGGACTATGTCGTCTTATTGACATGGAACCGTCACAACTCGCATTACTAGGTTGTTTAATTATAGTATTATGATGACCAAACTGAAAACCAAGACGAATATAACCTATGGCGCACCTAATGTCTACTCTGTTAAACTCTAACATTAAGTTATCATATGTGCCAAGTGGGAGAATGTAAGAATAATTTCCTAAATGACGCATATGACAAAACAGTTACGAAAACTATTGATTTAGGTTTCCAGAACTCTTGGTAATGGAATGGTCGAATCTCCTACTCTGATGGACAGGTGGAGAATAACTGTCTTGGGGAAACCGGTCCTCTCTCTGCCCATAAAAGAACATTCAGAACACCCATCCTAATTGATCTGAAAGTGCATACGGCAGCAGGGAAAGAGAGGGAAACTGGATTTCCGGTTCTGTGCAGAGGGTTCCAACTTCCAAAAACGAAATGGATTCAGGTATTAATTTATTTAAATTCCACTTCTATATGATTGAAATTGAAAACGGAAAGTTCCAGGTCCTGCAAATATGCTAACATAGACGACATTTCACCTCAGCCTTTGAAGGCAGATGCAAGGAACTAAGCACCATATTTTTGCTAGCTGGGAAGAATGAGGTCCCTGATGGTTTGATGATGGTTTCATGTCATAAAACTTATATACAATAAAAACTTGTATTTTATATGGTATTGGAAACTATGCACTAAGCTAATTACGCCGAAAGGCGTATACCTATTGACAATGGGCACAATTAATGATCTTTTAACCGTAAACCCTAATCTGATGGCTATGCATTGAAGATGTTGGCATATTCTTAGTCGTCCCCCAAAATCAATGGGTCAGATTTATTGTTCATAACTTTCTTGCATTTATCAAGACATCCGTTAACATGTTTACTTTTTAACATTTACCTAATCACATTAAAAAATTACTGTAACGATATGTAATTGCCACGTTTAAATGATTAAGTAGGATTAAAGATGACATCTAAATTAAAACATCCTCACCTGTCTGTACGTTTCATTTTCACGACAGATTTTTTGAACTGTCCGTGCGTTTCAGTTATCCGTCCATTCTCTACCGCCCCCGCGTCTCAGCTGCCCGCCCATTCTCTACCGCCCCCACGTTTCATATTATCCTAAAAACGTGTATTAAGTGTTGGAGCTTCGTAATTTTTGGTTTAGATCAGTTTTTGGTTTCCTAATTTTTGGTTTAGCCCCCGTTTCTCTATTAGCTCAGTTTTTGGTTTCGTACCACACATTTGTGAAACTGAAGTGCACAGCGAAATGGAAAAATCACCGAATGGAAGTATTATGGACATGCCTGGTGATAATAGGCATCTTGCGATAGAAATATTTGAAAAGGTTAAGAATTTATGCAAGACCAGCTGCCACTGTGCGAAATAGATCGTGGTGTGCAATGGGAAACATTAGAAGCCGCCACGGTACCCATAACAGAGCAAAGTGAAAGTGAAGTTGATGTCGTTTCACATGATGTGTGCCTGGATTCTGAAAGTGTTTATCAGCACTTCATCTTGACAGTAGTCTTTAGATGTATTTTTTTACTGGCGGACGTTTGGGGATTTAAACTATCCACTGGCATTACCAAATGCCCAAATAACTATGTCATTGATCCAAAAACAAGATAGGAAGGCCATACTCGAATGTGACCAGGTAATTAATCAATTATTTGCAGCAAATTACTCGGAAATCAATTCTCTATAAAGCTCAGTTTTATAATCCGTGATACTCGAATGTGACCAGGTAATTAATCAATTATTTGCAGCAAATTATTCGGAAATCAATTCTCTATAAAGCTCAGTTTTATAATCCGTGAAGCCTGATCCAAGTAAAACCTGTTTTAATTTTATGCATGCAACCGCAAAACGGAGCAAGCAGCTGGACGTTTATTTGAAGGAAGGGAGGAAGGTTCCATAGCCTTCACTCCCATGTACAAATATGCCGCTAATTTTGATGAGTACTGTGCATTTATCAAAAACAAAGCCGGACACAAATGCCTTGGTATATGTGCACAAAAACCCTAATTAGGGTTTATTCTAGGGTTTGTAGATTTATTATGCACATAATTGTGGTTGTGCTAGTAATTAATTTAATGCATAATGGATATAGCTTGTCATAATAAGTCCAGGATGCCTCCATCACACCTAACACGATCTTTGTTTGAGCTCACGAAATAGTTCATTGCAAGGGATTCAATAACCTTGGATAAGGGATACTCAAATTGTTCATCTTTTCAGGTTGAATTTAGACTTAAACCCAATTGGAATTATCTGGAAACTCTGAGTTCCATCTATGTGAGGGAACCAATTTTCTATGAGACTTTACCATAAGGGATACTCAAATAGCTCTGCCAGTTGAATTTGGCCTTAAATTAAGTTGAAATTATGTGGAAAATCTGAATTCCATATCTTTATAAGGGAACTTTGTCCATACAACTTTACTTAGGGTGTTTTATTAAAATTTTAAGATGATTCTAATTGTTTATTTTAAAAAAAAAAGTTATTTTTTTAGAAAAAAAAAAATAGAAAACTTTAAAACTTTGACTGAGGGAAAAAATGATGTTTGCAGAAAATGAAAATAAAATGGGGCTAACCAAAAATGGAGAAATGTGAGTGCCCCATAGTGGACGTAACTTCAATCCTTGCTTAAAGGTATGCAGTGTTTCAGTTCCACACAGAGTGTGTCGATGAACTTAATGTGAATGAAAAATTTGAACTATGTTTACATTCACAGGAGAGTGTTGACTCCAAACGATTTAGATACATTTACTATAAATGGACAAGTAGAATACCTATACCAATGTTCTAGTTCAGAGACACTTCTCGGTACATTAATGCATCTGATTGAGTGAAATTCTTCAGCTCTTTCTGTTAGGAATAATATAGAAATGTCTAAGTTAGAATATAGTTAGAACTAAAATTTGTGTGAGAATGTCTATGATGTTTATCAAATCCTATTTGTGTGGAAGTGGTTGAATTTTCTGGAGTAAAGCATTTCTTTGGAATGCAATTGTATGTATGAGAAAATTTGTCTCATCTCTTCATCTGTAATTATTTGCTCCATTGCTCATTTTTTTAGAGTCGTTGTAAAACAATTGTTCATTGTAAGAGAAACCGTTGAGGGATGAGAACCTGTGTAGTGAAGCTGCTGATGGAAGGATCGCAGCGCACACATGTTTGTTTCTGGAGGGGTCGTTCTTTTATCCATTTGCTGAAAGAGAAATCTCTTGTAGATGAGGAGCATCTGCGTGAAGGAAGAGGAGCCCCACACCAAAAAACACAATTCGTTGTTGGAAGAATCACCTAGATTTGTTGATGATTGATTTGTTGTTTACCTGTTTGCAATTAATTGTTTTCACTGATTGAAGAAACTATTGTGGTCACCCTAATGTAGCTGAGTGGAGTATTCATTGTATGAGTGTGGAGATATGGGCGGTGTCTGAGTGTGGAGAAATGGGCGTTGAGCATTGTTGTACCCGCGTGGAGCATCACTTTAATCGTTGATCTGCCATAACGTGAAAATGCCATATTCAACACTTCATTCGTTGAGTTGCGACAGCGTGATCTGAATCTGTCATTGTTGGAGGAGTTGTAAGTTAGTAGGTTAACGTTGTGTTCCATTTTGTTGCCTGTAAAAGAGATTTGGTTTGAAAGAATCATTGCCTCGAAGATATAATAGCTAGCAAGTAAGGTAAATTTTATTTGTTCCCAAAGATTTTGTTGATTAATTGGAAGTTTCAAGCATAATTATGGAAAATCTATTAGGGAAATCATAACTAAATGTGTCAACAAAGCTAAAGGGAAATTATGCCAATTTGAAATTTAAGATATAGACATTGATGGAAGGATACAATGTCTTGACAATTGTGTGTGGTGATGCTAAGTCAAATTAGAAGCATGCCACAACCTTTTGAATTCAAGATTGTTCTTCATTATTAAGCTTATTAGGGACTACAAAACATCCAATAAAACATGGGAGACCCTTAAAGATATCTATCAAACTACAAATATAGACATAGTGCTATTTTTAAAAAGTAAACCACTGTAAATTAGAATGGAAAAACAAAAGTATCAATAACTTTTTTTTCTAGAATCAAATAACTTAAAGATAAGCTTGGCCATATGGGTGAAAATATTTCTAGTACTAATTTAGTTATGATTACATTGAATGGCATGTTAGATGATTATAACTGTTTATCATTGCTCTTGCAACTAGAGAAGAAGAACTTATATTTGATGTAGATGATTATCAAATGCTTATCATTGGTCTTGCAACTAGAGAAGAAGAACCTACATTTGATGAATTGACAGGTATTTTGTTGCAATAGGAATAGTGAAGAAAGAATCTTAATAGCATGTCTCAAAATTCTGATTTAGGGATGGTAGCAAAAGGGAAACAAGCATTCAAATCAAAGCCATAGGAAAAAAGAAGAGGAGGAAATACATATGCCAAACCAGTTCAAAGCATGGCACCACCAAGGAGAAATACCATTGTAAAAAGGAATGATGGATGCTACTATTGTGATAATAAGGGAATTTTGTTGATAGATATGCCACAGTGAGTGATTTCAAAAAAAATGAAGTTGTTTATTTCCCATGCTTCCTTATCTGTTGAAACTGATGATGTCAATGCCTAGTCCATTGATTTTGGTGCTTTAGTTCATATGTCATGTAATAAAAATTAGTTTGATACATATCACAAAAACAATAATGATGCTAATATCTATCTAGGAGATGATAGATCACATCAAATCAAAAGGTTATGGATATATATGTGTGATTTTTCCTAATGGTCGAGAAAAACAAATTCAAAATGTGATGTGTAATAAAAAAAGAATGAAAGAGTTTGAAGACACTCCATCTCCCGCATAGAACAAACCGGCTTTAAAATCCACCATTCATTCCATCAAAAATGAATGAAAGGATTTCACATTCAAACCATGAAAAACTAAAGAGTCAACAATACCTTTGTGAAAATGAAGAGAACCTCGTTTGGATGCTTCTTCTGGGTACAAGTTCCTGGAATCAAATCATGGCCTCTTGCAACTGCCCTTCGTTGAGAGTAAGTCGCTCCTTGCTGTTTGGTTGGCAATGGAAAACCAGGGAGCGTTTGAAGTGACCTCCCAAGATGTAAAGTTTAAGTGTTGTTAAAAAAGTCTCGACTTCGATTCTCTCCATGCAGAGGTTAGATCCAACCACCTCACTTTAAGGAGGATGGGAGCCAACATGTGGGTAATGAATTGGAAGAACGAGGGATGGGAGCCAACACCTAGGTAAAGAAGGGGAAATGGATTGCGTTCCACTCACGAACAGGCCCACTCAAGTGGGGAAACGGATTGCGTTCCACTCACAAATAGGCCCACTCAAGCACAGTGAAAACCTAAACTCAATAAAAACCTAAATTTGAAGTGGTCCAACATTGAAATAAAAAAACTAAGAGTAGTAAAAACCTAAACCTAAAGTCGCTATTAATAATAACATGTACGATTATTATGCTAATGATGTTAATCACCCTTTTTAATGATGAACATACATGTTTTTTCATGCTAGGAAGTTAAGGCTTGAAATCACAGCGTTTCATTTGACAACCAAGAATATTCTGATCATATGAAATCATCTCCATTAAAATCTCATTTGTAATTAAAAGCGCATTAAATATGGCCATTCTCAATAGGTGTATGCCTTTAGGCTTAATTAATGGGAAAGTGAAAAAGCAAAATTCAAATGATATACTATCATTAAGGTAGATTAATGGGAAAGTGAAAAACCCAAATTCAAAGGATATAAGATCATGGGGTACTTAAAGCTAATCATCTATCATTGTATTTTTGTCCCAAACAACTATCATTTGGGTCTGTTACATCTATCAAAGTTTGTTTGGCTAAGAAACCACAACCCAAGAGCATTTAAACCATTAAAATCACTCGGGGATCGTAGTCGTCCTGGGACTAACCAACCCTTAACATGGATGAATTTTTGAGTGTCTCCTCCTGACTAAACACACCATAAGAATATTGAACTCGAATCGCCTAGCAAACAAAACCCACAATCATTTTACATAAATCTATTTCCATTAAAAACTACATAAAAAAGTTATTTATTTTGTCAAAATTACTGAAGATATAACATTATCCCACCTATCATGGAAATTACATATACACACAAACATGAACGTATACATAAACATGTTATTAAAATATTTTAATCTTGATGATAGTTGATTATTAAAATATTTTAATCTTGATGAAAATTGATTTGATTAAACACCCTTAAAAAAAAAACCAATTATAGATTTGAAAAAATATTTTTTTTTATATTGATGTAAGGATAACGAAAACAATCGTCCGTAGAACCTAATCACAAAAAATGCCCTTATAAACTTATATTTAAACCTTATATATTGAATAAATACTTCACTAAAAAACCCTTTTGTTTGCATTTAAGGTGTCCCATCATTCAAAAATTAATACATTTTATCAAAATCAAAACGCATATACATCAATTTACTAATAACACAAATTAATATATTTTATTGAAACCAAAATAAATGCACATACATCAATTTACTAAGAAATAGACATGGATATTCCAACAAATTTTGGTTTATTTCAATCGTGGGTTAGTACACAATTTATTTTTCTCGACCCTTAATTAATGCATGCAAAAGATCCCTAACTTTTGGTCTCGAAATGGTAGATTGAGTTGAAGTCATTCTATACCAATATTCGTGATAGTTGGGTGTTGTACGGCAATTAAATTATTTGTAAAATGTTATTTATAGTTAAATTTATGTTCATACTTTTTATATTTTTTTGTGGTGTTCTACTTATTAAATTTCTAGATTAGTATACGATATGCCAAATATACAGATTATAAATTTTTAATAGTGGTCAAAAGTATTAATTAAGGAAATATATATATTTTTAAATCCATTGGAAAATGGTTATAGTGAGAAGAAATAAAATAAATAGATACAAATTTTCTATAACATCATGACCTACTACTATGGTGAATTGGACTTTGTGGCTTTCAAACATACGAGATAGATCGATACTTCAGCTATTAACTTCTCAGTAGAAATAACGAGGATCAAGGTTTGTTGTCGTGGAAGTGTAAATGTGGAAATTTTCCATTGAACAAATGTTGTAAGTATGTTACATACATCAACAATTAAATAGTGAAATGCCCAACAAACAAGGAGAATTAGGGATCGTACTACACTAGAAACAAAGGGACGTTGAAGACATTATTGAATCGAAGATCCTAGCATTCACTCTCATAGGTGCAACCCTGGTCTATTTGAGGGTAGAAAGCAAATACCAAAAAAACCCATTTCGACTCCTTAAGCCATGTGATATTAAGGCTCATGGATTTGAACTATACCATAAATGAAAATTTAAAAAAAAAATTGTATTGAAAAAGAGTTACAATTATAAGAAATAGAATAACTAAATAACAGTTGTGTTAACATTTGTACAAATATAGAACATGTTGTTGTGGTGAATTGTAATGTTGGGCGTTTTGAATTTTGATGCTTATTATCTACTGAACATAGATACATACATTGATATAACTATCTTCAGGACATGTGGATCTATCTATGTACAAAATTTGTGTATGAGTTTATCCTTTATGTTATTAAGGATGAAAGTTATATGATTGTAGTTTGATTTATATTGTGAATGGATAATTGGTTTACATTAATTACCAATTAGTAACATTATAATAGCATGAAAATGATTATATGGTTATGCATGATCTTGTGTTTTGGTAAACTAAACTATATATTCATGGGCTAAGAGATAGCCAAATAACAATATGTTGTTAAGCATTAATTTGTGATTTAAGTTATATTTGAAATGTTGTTATGATATGTGTGAATGTGAGGGTTTTACAAGAAGCATATTTTCCCAAACTAGTTATTCGATGATGTAGCTCTGAGTACAATAACAATTGCATAGTATGGTCAATGATAGGGTCTTGACCCTAGTTCTATTAGGAGGGGTGGAGGTGTTTCCCACTATTTATATTTTAAAACCTACAGTTGTTGGAGGGTCATGTGAATCCACACTCTCCTAGATGTGTGATAGGGACCGTTGATTGCTTGTTGGGGAAGTTAGGTCGATATAGTTGATGCTTCCACTTATGGGTTATATCTAGTGTTAGTTCAATACAGTTGATAGTCCAACATATTGTATAAGAGGAAAATATAGGATGTAGAAGGTGAAAGTAGGTTAGGGAGGAAGGATTCATTCAGAGTTAGTTAAAAACATTGCTTGGGGCTTATATGTGCCACCCTTATTTCCTTACTTGTATACTGCTATGTTTAGTATTTTTTTTAATAAATATTAATGAATAATACATCTATTGGCTTTATTATCTTGTATGCTTGACTGTGAACACAAATGAATTATTCATTGTAGGCAATGATTGTTTATTATTAATACATACACAAACATTAGCTATACACATACATTACACATGTACAATAGTACAATTACATTATGTGTTAATCTCTAAACTAAATTATTAACTACTTAATTAATGATTTAATAATATTAATACTTTTGATATAGTTAAAATATTAATATTCATTTGTCCTTAACAAAAATTAAACCATTTCTTATATTCTTGGTTATTGCAAGCCTTTAATCATGACGTCTTCTAACACACATGATGCTCTAGTTCTAGCAAGAACAATAAAACGACAAGATGGAAAAGATTTCTTTATTCAATTCATAATTATTTTCCCATCAATTATTCCATTTTCTACTTGATCCTCGACCTAATTTTTGCTAGTCATATCAAATATCATACTTTTAACATAAAAAAAACAATTATTTTGCAAATTTGATTAAATATGCTATGTTTCCTCAATATTTTCAATGCATTTCTTGTGAGATGATAAAGATGGAAAATTATTTCTTTAACTTATACTACAACAATTATTTTGCAAATTTGATTAAATATACTATTTTTTCTCAATATTTTCAATGCATCTCTTGTGAGATGATAAAAGATACAAAATTATTTCTTTAACTTATACTACATTGGTTACTTCATAATACCCATCATTCTTTCTTTAGAAGATGATGCAACTTAGATTGATACAAAGAAAATAGAGAAAATTAAGAAGTGAGATTCCTATTGAATAATTATCAATAAACAACTTTTTATTTTTTCTCTTTTTTTTTTAAAGAAGTTATATAGTCTCACATACTTGGTACATGTCCTCTTGTGATAATAATACCAATTTAATTATATATTAAAAACTTGCAATACATTTTTCTGATGATACAAATGTTTTTAAATGTACATTACTATATACTAAAACATCATGTTCTATTATGTTATTATTTAAAAATAGACTAGAGAATGTATTTGAGAATGATGTATTGGTCCTATATGGTTCATGTTGTAGTAAAAGTACCAATTTCCCAACCAAAAAACAACTTATTCATGATGTTCTTGTTGATAAATATGGACATGTGATAATAACAATAAATGTTGCCAATTATCGAATATCACAACACATTCCTTACTTAACACTTTAAAATTGTGTTTGTATTAGAAACTTTGGTCTTTTGAACAAGAGATCACTTTAAAGAGGAGATGAAAAATATTGTATTTTCTTGAACATGAACACCACCATTGATCAAATTGCATGAGTTTGTAGACACATCCACCTCTCTCTAGACACAATAATATCTACACTAGTTGTATCAGATGCCACTTGCCTAGTTGGATCAATGGGTGCATTTATCACTTTCCATTATCAAGATAACAATCAATTGAGTTCTTCCTAAAAGAGGACCTACTAGGGAAAATAAAATCAATAATAAATACAACATGTCCTAGATTGATCTTAGCATTCTTAGCATTCTTCTATATTATATCCTTCTATTCGACCATTTGTTACATGGATTTTACCAAACTTAATAAACCATATTTTTTCTCTAGTTATTAGCTACATCTCAATTGGTATTATTAGGAATTTTACTCACAAGTGTAGCAACTGTTAGCCTACAAAACTTCTCTAATGTTTCCATTCAAGAATGTAGTTTGCAATTGCACAAAAGGAATTTTTAGCCTACATACTCAATAATTGAATTTTATTCACATTTTATATGATCAATCCACTAGACATAAATTACAATGTTTTCTTTGATAGCATGATTCAATCAACATTGTTTTATCCCACTATTTAGTTTTTCCTTTAATGAATTTGAAATAAATTCGATTGTTTTCTACATCCTCCAACCCACATATAGATAAAAAATGTTCCACTAACATACATATTGAATCTGTTTTTATTATAAAAATTATTTTCTTACCACATTTAGAATCTTCTACAAAGATTGCAAGCAATAAAATCTTCTATCAAATTTGTTCAGATAGTGTGATCAAAGCCAAGAAAAAAAAACATTCTTCTATGATAATATCATGGAGTAAATTCTACATATGGACAAAAAAAATATCATTTGCATCCTATGAAATCGACAATTGCAACAAATCATCCCAAAACTAACATAAACCTCTTACTATGAATACCAAAATGATATTAGCCAAACATTGGCTGAACATCAATAATTTTACCTACATGGATATTTTATAGTCTCAATACAAAAAATTATCCTTGCCTGAAGGAATTGGTAATATCATGTCATTGTTTTACTCTTGTTTGAAATTTTAACGATATTTTTGAAAAAACTACATTAAATTACTATTTCTCTAAAAACAATTTTACTGTTTCTTGACGATGGATCCTGTTGTGGATATGAAATGTCAACACGTAACAAACAATATTGTGGATATTTTGAACCAACGTGAAGAAAAATATCACCACAAAAATCTCAATCAAACAATTTTACATATGACATTTTAGCCACTTTGTCTTTGACTGTGTTCTAAAAAAAATATTTATCATAAATAAATACATTTGTTCTTTGATTCATTAAATCCATGCATGTGTTTTCAATTCCATGTTTCTAATATAGATAAAAAAATCTTTAGGTTTATAGAACCTAGAACTAAGCCTTGGTTGAATTACTATTTCTTATCAAATCCAACGACTCTTGTCTACATATATATTAGTTAAAGTTGCTTCTATAATTGTACAAACTACATTATCATTATAGTATTTTGATCTCTTAATTTATTATTTTGTACTTTGTGCATTGAGATATTTTAGGCAACTTGCTTGGAATATTGTCAAGAGTGTATTTACCAACAAAAATTGACCTTTATTTTGTTAGGATATTTAGACACTTAGGAGTTAGTTAAGATCAACTTGGTCTAATGTGTCATTCGGTAAAAGTGTGTTTCTTTAGTATGCATTAGTATGCATTTGTAGTTGGTTAATCCGATGGTCACAATATGTTCCTGACATAGGGTGATTTGAAAGATTATATTCTCCTCAATCTTAACAACTACATTGATCCATGGATTAACGCTTGATTGGTCCATGATATATATTTAAAGAGCATGGAGTGTCATTTTTTGATGATCTTTTGTCATACAATATCTTGTAAATCTCTTTGTAACCTTTTTGTTTTGCATTAATAAATTGCTCCAAGTGGTCATGCTGGTCAAGGCCATGGATGTTTCCTCGTATGGGTTTTACCATGTGAAAACATCGATGTGTTGATATTTGATCTGGTTTTTTGAGTGATTAATGAAGGTGTTCATTCTCTGTTGGAATACTCTTGTTGTCGAACATGGTATCTAAATGCATTTGAAGACCCAATCTCATTATAGATCAAGATTGTGAAGTTGTGTTCCCACATATCTAGTTTCTACCATTTCCATATATTTCTAGGCTGAGAGGACTGTTCCATTTCCTCCAGAGTTCCCATTTTAGTCAGGATATTTTTTCATTTCACTCAAAAAGGTTTATGTTTTCCCAAGATATGACCATTTCAGTTAGATCTAGAGGTATAAAGCCCATATATTCCCTTTTTAAAAATTTTGCAGAGATAAATTTTTTATTTTTATTTTTTATTTCCCATTTGACACTCTTATATATATATGTGTATTGTCTTTTCCTTGCACCTTATGCGATCAAGTAAAATAATAAACATAGTGGAAAGTATTTTTTTTTATCTACGTATTCTCTTTGTCATGTGCTCTGTGTGATCTCGGTAAATCATAAACAGAGGGGAAATTTTCATTTTACGGGTAAGCTAATAGAGATCTAACCCTTGTTGTCGTCAAGGAGAAACATTTTTTCTTATGTGAGAATATTTTTTATGATCACACTCTCCAGGACTATCTTCAAAAACAAAAATTCTCCTTCTAAACAATACATTGTGTTTTGCACTAGCTCACTTGGTTAAGAGTTTCTTTATTGAATAAGAGGTTGTGAGTTCAAGTCTTTATTTTGTTATTTTTTTTGAAAAGTTTCATGAATTCATTGTAAAGTGCATTTCACTTAAGTTATAAAAGTGAATCACTATTAGATAACTTTAATATTTTAAGTTATTTTGGATCAAATTTCATTTACAAAGTAA
>ML789847.1:361615-380393 GCA_009831015.1 Picea engelmannii | reverse complement strand
TTAAATAATTTCTTCTTTGCAACCACTTTGACTACTTTGACCTTTTGGGGCTTCTAGATGACTCATGAGGGTTCTCCAACTTCACATGGCCATAACTCTCTAACCGTGAGGAGTTATGTGACATTCCACATACCATCGGAAATGGCATGACTTGTACTATCCATAAAGAATATTCTTACCTTAAAATATATTAAAACTCATACCATTATACATTAAACAAACTTGTGTCCATTACCCAAACCTTTGTGCTATCGGAATTCGCTACCAAAATTTCTTTAAGGGTTGACATCAATGACAACCAACCCAAATAATCAACAAGACTGGTGCATGAGCCTAGATGTAAACAGTCCACAGGAAGTACCAAAGAATATCAAAGATGTGAAAAAACTATTGGTAAATGAATTTCAGAAGCCCAATTCAGAAGACCAGTACATGAATGAAATGATTGAAATCATGAAGAAAGTAGGTGAGTCTGTTTGGGAGATTGATCAAAGGTTCAAACGTATGAAAGGAAAGTTGAAATAAATAATTAAGGACATGCAACATAGGAACTTATTTGTGAACTCACCGTTACCACACTTGAAATACCCATTAAGACAACAAAAATTCCAAACTCTAGCGGAGGATCTATAGACATCCATGCAACTAGAAGATAACTAGTATTAGAAGACAGATCCAACAATAGAGGAGATGAAGGAGGATTTGAAGAATCTAAAATTTCAAGTTAAACAGAATAAGGGAAAAGAGAAAAGAGAAGTTGTTTGGTGTACCCTATGCAAGACAAAAGGACACAATAAGAACAAATGTCCAACTTTTGCACAATATATGGTAACAGGAGTACCAAACCCCTTGCCAACAGGAGGACCATGGTGCAAGATTTCTAAATTAGATGGGCATGATCCATATCATTTTCCAATGATGCATAAGTACAAGACAATAATGTTATAGGATAAATTGGTAAATGCGGGCATAAACTAATCTCTCTAGATCCACCTGGATCTAGAACAAAACATGACAGGACATGATGCTTTCTTTAAGTTACAATCATTGATTTAAGTGTCAAATAAGGAATTGATGACTTACCTTTGAGATCGCTTCCTTATATCTTTGTTGTTTTGGCTTCTCTCTGGTGGTCTTGTGAAACCAGATCTGCAATGACACAAACCAACCAGAGTGAAAGAAACTATGATAGATTCATTGAAAACTTAAACATGTGATCAAGGAGTCATGTAATAAAATGAGAATGATTTTATGGGAAACAAACATGCCACTGTATTATATTGAATAAAAGTGGAAGATACAACCGAAATGCCTTGATGTCGCAAGTTCCCTTTTAGTGGTCCTTTGTCCCAACACACACATATACTTTTTCCGAGATTTGCATGAAGATGATATTCAAAAGCTTGATGATTGAATGCAGACATCAAGCATGAACTGAAATAATATTCTTCACACAATCTCCAACCTATTTTTCCAGCAATCCTTTACTCAACTTTGCTTAATTGTGCTTAACATTTTCCATGAGAAGCCCATTATTATATAGAAGAAGCTGAAGTGGTTAAAGGGATGAGGATGATCCCACCATATCATAGAAGTCAGTAGGATCGTAACCATATGGATGCCAGCTCACATTATAGAAGATTCCCCTTCTAGAAACTTCTTGAACCTCTTTCCTCTTTTGGCCTTCAAATGTCATCGCACCCTGCCTATATAGCAGCCTACAGAAATTCCACAGGCTAGCTATAGAGCAGCCTACGGAAATCATGGATTTTCGCACTATACATTATGGGTAGCCTGCGGCGTCCTTCTAAAAAGTAGTCTTGCAAGGGAGGAAAGCAGACACTTTTCTCAGGCAAAAGATGATTTTGAGGGCCTGATTACATGCTTGTAAATTCATCATTAGAGTGACCAAAATAATGTGTAATAGAATGCCCCCCAAAGTATGAGGTTGGAACCTGTGACAATCGAAATACTTTGTAAAATAGTGTGTGTTTGTTGGGAACAAAGAACACATGAATCGGGAACCTGCAAAAAAACAAGCATCTGCACAATATTATACGACGTCTGAAGTAGGAATTCCCATGTTCAGAATACAAATAATTGAACTCATAAGTGTAAGTCATGGCCACTAATGATACACTGTGGATCCATGTCATCAAAATGTTACATAGCCACCATGAATACACTGTGGATCTATGTACGTGAAAAAATTCGGATACAAACATATCCATGAGACATACAAAGTGGATCTATGTGTCAATACAAATCATCATTACTCCATCGCAACCTGGACCATGAATGATGAGATCCAGGGTCTTCAAACCTGTCGTCCATATGTACGAATCTAGCCATGTGATTACAGGTGTCGAAGTCGAACATGGTTAGAAACCGCATGATTACCGGTCATTAATGAAAACTGTTAACAAGTGCAAGGGAAATCACCATTGATGTCAATGACTCCCAAGGTACTGTAGTACAATCCAATGAATGTGAATGAATGAGCTGAAGTCGAACATTAGATGGAATATTTTGATCAGGGACCAATGATGTGAATCCACTGTCAAGAGCGAAGAAACCTACCATTAGGGAATGCAGGCTCTAAGGTACTAAATGATTTCTAAGTCTCATTCTTGGATAATGAGTTGAATTCGACAGGAAGATACTCGTCACAGGAGGGCCTCGATGTATCCCCCATCAATGACACGAAATAAGTAACAGATTTAGAATAGAGTAAAATATGAATATGATATGAAACTAACACAGGGAAGGCCGACGTGGTAGGAATTGACAACTGCAGATGGCCGAATCAAGAGAGGGATTATTCATACTTCTCTTGAACATATGGATGACATGACGACATTCTTGGCAACATTGACTCAAAGACAACCAAGATATAAAATTGCAGAAAGTCAGATAAGAGACAATTGGATTTCCCAACCTAGATTCAAATGATGAAAAAGGGGGTGCCATGTTCAAGAGAAACTCTTCACTGCCATTAACATGGATACATAGACACATTTCTTTCCCAAATTCCCCCCCACCATTTCTAGCGAGTACCTCTTTATTTTTACACAAGCTTGAGGAGGATAACATATGCTTGTAATGTAAGCTCATCCTTCGGACGAGTCCTTCAGTGTATTTTTAACAAACTATAAGAAGGAGTGGTTTGGTCCCATGTGGGTCTCTTGATTTTTGTTTAACGAGTCCAAAGATAGAAAACTCAGGGGTTTTTCATGTTTATAGAGTCTGAAAAACACTTAAAGAGAACTCTCTCAGTTCCTTTTTCGTAAAATAGTTCGACAGGACCGAAAAAGTGATAAACTATCACCCATCGAACATTTTATTCAAATATTTTTATGAGCGTGAACTCAACAAGGTCGCTCGACAATCTTTTCATTTTTATGAAGTGTGAAAAGAGCTTAAATGATACTCCATGTGTGTCTCTTTTCATGTTACCAAGACGAGTACGAAAGAACGACAAAAGTATACTTGGTTGCGTTCTCATAAATTTTCGAGAACGAGAATGAACGAAGAGTGAACTCGAGGTTTTACTAAAAAACCCTAAAAAGTATCGATATGCGTAATGAAGAGAAAACAAATTACGAAACAAACATCCATACTCCGTTAATTAGAACCCTAGTCTTCTTCCTGCAAGAAACAAGACACTCACGGGACTATTAGACTTGAGGGTTTATAACCAAATACATTTATATAATATAAAATATTATGAAAAAAGGTAAAAAGTGAAATAAATAAGAGTAAGAGCTCTTTTTACCATTTCATTTGCATTTGGTCAAGAACTTTTTTGAAAACCCCTTTTTTACCCATTACTTCGGTTGTCGATTGCAAGGAGCACAGGCGACCATTCGATGAACGGTCTCTGTCATGATAGTAAGCTCTTCATCCTCTTCCTTTTGAATGGATTGAAATTCATTTTTAGTGGTTAAAAGATGTTTTTTGAGTGAGTTTTTAAGCCGGTAGGCGTGTGTTGGGGCCGCCGCAGGTGACTAGTATCAAGCCCTACGAAAATCCTGCACTGTAATTGAAGCCCAGTTGCGGTAGCCGAAAACCCAAAAAGAAATGCATGCATTGGACCAAAAAGAATTCAAAAAATGATTATTAAAGTTTCTAACTGTCTTCTCTCATTTCCACGTAGGTGTTTGATTGCCAAAATGTTGGAGTGGAAAGAACAAGAGAATGAGGGTGATGACTTCATGGCTTTGAATGATTCGAGCACCGTTAATGCCCTTCGACAGTGTGGCTTGTTAAAATTCTTCAAGATCTAGGGCATGAGAGCCCAATTGAGAATATTAGAGTACTTGGTCCACATGTGGGACATGAAGCAGCAAGTGTTTCATGTGGGTGTCCATGTTCTTTCCTTGGACATCGAAGATATTTACTTTTTGAAGGGGCTATCTCGTTGTGGGGCACATGTGACCCTAACAGGGGCTCGAGGTGGTGGCTTGCCGATGAGCGAGTACATTCGTCAACATTGTGAACCTGAGGCAGATAGGTGCAAAGGTAAAGTGTCCATCAGAGGAGTTCCCGATCTGACTCTCAGAACCATTCTCTTTACTATTGCATGGATGGCGAGAAGTGCTTCGCCACACATGGCCCTCCAGAGTTATTTTCAATATGCCATTGAATGCACATAACCTTGAGTGTTCAATTGGTGTGACGGTGTCATCCGCAGTATGAAGACACAAATCACTAAAAGCAAGAATGGAGACCTAAAGAAGTTTGGGTATGGGTCTATTTTGGTGGCTTTCTTCTTAGAAAGAGTCCCTCATTTGCGGCTGCAGGTAGAGAGGGGAATACCAGACCCACGAGACCCAAGAATGAAATGGTGGTGTGACCTTATGGCACGACATGTAGAGGGCCCCATTGTCAAGTACAATGATGCATTTTTTGACTGGCTAATGCCCCAAATTTTGATGATTGATAATTATGCGTATGTCGGCCTAGATTTTTGGGGCGATCCTGACTTGGTTCTCCTTGAGGGATTTCAGTGGGGAAATCTAGGTAAGAAAGACATTTTGTTCTTTATAGTGTTTTTGTGGATTTTACAGGATATAAGATGTTTTTTGTGTTTTCGATCTAAATGATAATTAAATTTTTTTGACCATGCAGATTTAGGGCCACACCGGCCTCCGGGCACATCTCTGATCCAAAGATGAGGAGAGATAGGTGTAGTAGTAGGGTGGGATGCTGGCAACTATGAGGAAATGGAGCATAACCTAGAGGGTCTGACAATAGGCATTCCTGACATATCGATTGAGGAGATCCCGAGGCATTATCAACGCCATACTATAGGCATGTCTGACTCACTTATTCGGTTACTTCGTAGGGTGGCACGGGAAGTAGTATGCTACCATGAGCAACATCCATGATGATATTTTGTAGAAGCCATGGGCTTCATATTTTGATATTTTGGTCCTTGGATGGAAAACATTTTTGTAAAACATTTTATCGTTATATATATATACACGAGGCTTCTACCGGCTTACTCTGCTTCTATATAAAATGTGTAATGTGTGATTGGATTTATAAATGTTTCAAATGTATGTCTAACACATAATTAGCTAGAGCATCAGTTAATGTATTTAGACATCTAGGAATGTGTTGATATTCAATATAATCAAAATAACGTTCCAAGAGGCGAATTCGTAGATATACCTGTAACAAAGTAGGACTTCGGATAGTATAAACATTATTTAACTAGAGAACTATGAGCTGCGAATCAAGTTGTACAACGAAGTGACGAATCCCAAGTGAAATAACATTGGTCAATAATTCGATGACTGCGCTATATTCTGCGATATTATTGGTTGCACAACCGAGGAAAACACCTTGTAGACTGATAAGTTCGTTGGTAGGTGCATAGATTGCCCAAGCAATAGAAGCTAGGTTCTGAGTACTACGACTAGCACCATCGGTGAAGCCAATGTAGGGTAGAGAGGACACCAACATATGGAAACCAAGCACAACGCAAGGTAAGCAGTTGGGGGTGGAAACCAAATAACAAAAAGCACACGAAAGTAACACACAAGAGTATGGTACAGTAAAAGTACAAGCAATCATGCAGAGACAGTCTAAGCATAGTATTGATTCAAGTAAAGCCCATTTCCGAGTTCACTCAAAGGAATGCCATCATAATCTACTAACACGTAAGCTCCCTTCTCTAACACTCGTTTGACGATATATGGACCTCGCCACATAGCTTCAAATTTTCCGGCTCCTATTATATCACGATCTTGTTCATAGAGGAGAACTAGATCTCCCTTAGAGAAAACACGTGGTTTGAAATGCTTTTCATATTGGGATTTTACGCGTTTCTTCTGGGTTTCAATAACTAGGGTGGCATCACGATGGGTCTCATCTAATTGCATAAGATACAATAGACATTCTTTTTCGGCAGAGGTGTTTGAGAGAAGTTCGATGGCTATCTTCAAAGATGGTATTTCACATTCAATCGGGAGAACGAATTCAATGTCGTAGACTAGTTGAAAAGGGGTAAATCCCGTAGTAGACTTCACAGATGTCCGATAGGCCCATAATATTGAAAACAACATTGTGTGCCAACTGGTCTTATGGATTCCTATTATCCGACGAAGCATAGTGATAAGTATTTATTTATTGCTTCAACTTGGCCGTTGGCCTGTGGATAGTAGGGGGTTGAGTTTTCATGCCGAAGACCCCACTTGTCGGTAAGTTTAGACATCACACAGTTTCAAAAATGGATACCGTGATTAGTAACGATAGCTTGTGGGATCTCGAATCGAGTAATAATATGATTGAATATGAAAATAGATGTAGTTTCCCCAGTATTGTCGAATGTAGGCATCGCCTCGGCCCATTTTGTGAAATAATCCACGGCTACGATATTGTATCCATGTCTCCTAGCCAAGTGAGGGTGACATGTCATGAAATCGATACCCCATTTTGCGAAAGGTCCGACGGAAACTACAGGGTGTAAGGGAGTGGGGTGTGATCTTATTTTATTATTGTACGTTTGGCAAGCATGGCATTTTTGGACGGTGGTAATACAATCCTTAAATAAATAAGGCCAAAAATACCTTGCTCGTAAGATCTTTTGGGAAGTAGCATACCTAGACATGTGACCACCACATGCTCCAGAATGGAATTCATTCAATGCTTTCTTAGCCTCGTCATAGGTGAGACATCATCGAAAAAAGGAGTCAACCCCACGACAATAAAGAGTGTCACCGAGGATGATATATTGACGAGATTGATATCGTATACGACGACGGTCAGTGCTAGATAGATCGGGGTGAAAAGTTTGAGTCTGGAGATATATAATGATATCTCCATAACAAAGGTCATCGGAACTGATAAAAAAAAGAGATTCATTGGGTAAATAATCTTCTACTACGTTTTCTGTCCCAGTGCAAGGAAGGTCACACATCAGTTCAACAAACACCAAAGATTTCTTAGACTTAGCGCATTTGAATTATAAGTCAAACTCTTGGTGAATCACTATCCATTTAGAGTACTTTCCCCCTAGAAATTGGTGTGTAAGAATGTGATGCATGGGGTTGCATTAAGAAATTACATTGGTCTTTCGTAATAGGAGGTAGTGACTGAAACATTGGATAGCTTGAATAGATGCCAAGGCCAGTTTTTCAACATGTAAATATTTGGTTTCGGTGGTCGTGAGACTCCAAATCAAATAATAGATGACATGTTCATCATGTGAATCATATTCTTGGACTAGAACCATGGCGATGGTAGAGTCCGAAGCAACGAGATAAATGAAGTAATCTCGACTATAATCGGGTGGGAAAATAATGGGGTACGGGTTAAAGTCAGTTTCAAAGCTTCGAAAGCTTCATTGGAAGTGGAATCCCATATGAACTTAGAACCTTTATTTAGTAGTCGAGTAAATCTGAGCGTTAATTGAGCGTAGTTTGGGATGAAACGACGTAAAAAGTTTTCCTTCCCTTGCAAACTTTGAAGATGGCGAAGTGAAGAAGGAGGAGGGAGATTGAGGATCGCCTCGACCTTCAAAGGATCGACCCTGATCCCCTGGCGTGAAATGATAAAACCTAGAAGTCGGTTTGACTCCACACAGAAAACACATTTGTGTGGGTTTAAGCGTATATGTTAGAACCAACAACGAAGGAAAATGGCTCGGAGGTGTGCCGGGTGGTCACTACGATGCATGGAATGTGACAGTAGGTCATCTAGATATGGCTGTACAATGTGCTTAATATCATGAAAAGCATAAGACATGGCACGTTGAAAATTCACATCGACGTTCTTTAAAAAAAAGGGTAGTTTCTATTAGGAAAAGGTTCCCCAAGGACAAATAAAAGCGGTTTTGTGTTGATCTGCGGGCAAGATGTCTATTTGAATATAGCCGGAGAAACCGTCCATTAAAGAGAATATTTCACTCCCGACGTAATCGTCGACGATCTGGTCAATGAAGGGGGTGGGAAAGTTGTCCTTAGGACAAGATTGATTGATATCCCTATAATCGATGCAGACACAGATCGTACCTTGTTTCTTGTTAACCAGAACGAGATTGGATACCCAATCAGTTAAAGCCATAGGATAAATAAAGCCAGTTTTAAGAAGTTTTTCGACTTCAAGCTTAATAGCAGCTGCTTTACGGGGGTTGACCGGATGAAGTCTCTGTCGGATGGGTCTAGCACCCAAGTACGTCTTAATTTCGTGTACAACAATATCAGGGTCAATACCCAGATTTTCTTCATAGCTCCAAGCGAAGATGTCACAAAACTCTTGGAAAAGTGATTTATATGTGACAACCTCATCAGTGGAGCATGAAGCTCCGATGTGAACATTTTCAACAACTCCAGGTTTAATGGATATGTCAAGGGGGATGGTGGGAGAAATATTACTTAAGTTCCCTTCATATAACACGTCGTGTGATGACTCAAAAACTGAGGAAATGACAACAATGGTCAACGAAGTCGAGATCCATTGGTAACTCTTGATGGTGTGTTGTTTGAGGAAGAGAATGGAACGATGATGTCCATCATCCCAAGGGGTGTCTTCCATCGACATAACCGACATAATCATCTCGTCCATGGGAAAAATAATGTGGAACGGGTCAGGAGACAAATCACTGAGAGAGAGGAGAGAAGGGGTTTCCGATTGAATGGCTTGATAGGCAGATTCAACCAGACTTAAAGGAATTTGGTTTCTGTAGCAAGGATAATCACTAGGTTAGGGTATTACCCACGAGTTGGAAGATGTGTGAGTTTTGCGAACGGAGGTGGAAATCATGTTGATCGAGGCAACCAAAGGAGGTGGAACATCGGGAGGCAGGATTGGGAATGTACCCATCAGAGTCGAATATTTAAGTAGGCCCACACCAACGTTCTCATACCTAGGCGGTGTGTTCGCGATAAAAGGTACATTTCTAGTACGGGTGTCAGAGCTGAAAAAGGCTAGTTGGTTGACAGTAATGACCTTTCCCTGATGTGGAAAACGTATAACACGGAAAAGGGTAGACACAACAACGTGCATCGCATCAATCCAGCTATGACCAAATAAGAGATTATAATCGAGAGGTGCATCAAAGGCCTCAACTTCAACATTGACCACTTTTCCTTCCAACGTAATAGAAAATGAAGGAAGTACACCGTAGGGCTTAAATCCAGAGCCATTGAAGGATTTAAGCATGTTATGTGATTCAGTAAGTGGAGGAAAGACGATGGCTTTCCAACAGGCAACAAACATTACACACATGGATGCACCCTCATCAATAACAATCCTACAGATGTTCTTGTCAGAGACAACAACTTGTATTTGGAAAGCTAGTTGAGAGGGGAGTCTCAGAATATGATCTTCGAGGTAAAAAATTATCAACTTTGTATCTGTAGGATCAATTCCACCAATATCCTTTAGCAGTGACTTCCGTTGAGTAGGGAAACTTTGAAGGACTTCAAGAGCCGACATCGCAGAAGGTGCTTACGCTAGATCTTCTACAATACTGTAGTTCTGAGTAGCACGTGCATGAGGGTTGAAGGCATACTTTCAAACAACACCCTTTAGGGGAGGGCGAAGAAATGTATTGAGACTCGGTCGTTTGAGATGAAGAGGACCGTTGGGAGGTGAAGTTGAGGGAGATTGTTGAACCAATGAAGGTGGTATATCGTCAACCTTCTCTTTTGAGGAAGAGTAATCTTTGGCCCATGTGGTAAGTGTAACGTCATTCTTTATAGTATCACCAGTACACATGAGTACATAAGAAGTAGTGGAGGGAGAGGGTTGGTCATGGATGTCCAATTGGGCATGTTGTTGAGAAGGTAAAGGTTGAGACAAAATGACAGGTGTGGGAGGTTTCGCGGTCCCTTGGAGGAACATAGTGACCTCAGCCCGTCTTGGACAATCTTTTGTATAATGATCATCACCACAGATAAGGCAAGGGTATCGGGGTTTGCACTTATCCTTGTCATCAGTAGGTTGTGTTTTGGATTTCTCAAACAATGGGTTATTTTTATCCTCCTTATGCTTACCCTTCCTTTTTTTATATTTATTCTTTCTGGCAGGGGTAGATTGAATAGAGTTAACCTCAAAGGTTTTGTCAGCGGGAGGAGTAGGAGACAAAACATTTTGAACATTAGAAGCATTAGACTTAGGGTTGGTGGGAGAGGCTTACATATTTTTAGTTTGAGCATGGATAGTACCAATCACACCATCAGTCGCATGAGAAGCAAGAGGGGTAGTTGAGGTAGCGGTAGTATAAGGGCAAGGTGCATCAAGGAGTAAGTCGTAAAGAATACTTGTTTGTGAATAAATGAGGTCAAGTTACTGAGCACGACTGATAGCCTTTTCTTCGGTGACAAATCCACCCATGGAAATATCATGAGAGATCTCATTCACGAATGATTTCGTGAACCACTATGCCAATAACGGATCAGGAAGATCGAGTTTGATCAAATGTCATCTTCGTCCCCACTCATGAATGTGATTAGAGATGTTAGTGGCCTTAGTTTGCTTAAAGGAACTCATGATCTTGGTTCCGGTTTCATAATGGATCGATAATTGGTAGTGTGTAAGGAAATCCATGGCTAGGGTATTAAAGTCAGTGAAGAAACCTCATGGTAGTTCTATATACCACTTTGCAGCTGAACCTGTGATTTCGTTGGAAGAGTCATAACTGAATGGAATCATCCATCAAAGAGTTGGATGAACACCAAAGGTGGAAAGTCATGACATGGTTGTTTGGATACTCTTTCGGTTTACGGTCAAATTTTGGAATGTCGGACGGTAATTTGGCTGGTATAACGGGCCAATGGGGAGAATGTAGGATAGGATAATTCAAGATTCTAGACAAATCAAGTAGATCCAAAGTGGCTAAAAAGGGTAATTGTCTATTCACAAGAGGATACTTGTGACTTTGGGGAGGGAGTCCTGTCGGTATATCAGTAGGACCATAAGCAGTCTGCATGTGAGGCGAAGGTACTAACATATTCAGACGTGTGTGCGGAGGCATCTAGCCCATAGGGTTGTACTGATTGGGGATGTTCCCTTAGGGAGGGACACTAGATTGAATGTTCTAACCCCAAATGGGATTGGAAGAACCGAGGTATGACTGGCCCAAACTAGGGGGTATAAAAGAGCTAACTTGAGGTTGTTGTCCCCCAAATGATTGTGGATTTCCTTGAATAAGAAGATTCAAATACTGGGCTAGTGATCTGGGGATGTTCTATCCTTATTGTGTATTATATCCTCTGAGTAGGGGTTGTCCTCCAGGTGAGGATGATGCCCCAATTTGGGTTTGAATTCCAAATTGAGTTTCCCCCCCTGGGTTATAGTATCCCCTGATAGGAATCTGATAACCAGAAGTGAATAGCGAAGTATAACTTCCAAAGGTGGTAGAGCCACTGGGTCTGAATCCTCCTATAAAATGTGGATAAGACCCTCCTGAGAGGAACTGGGATGGTTTCAAAATGGAACCGGAAGCAACATTATACCCAGGAGGAGTAAAGACTCCAAAATCTCCGGATGGAACTTGGGTAGGAATGGGGATAGAAGAATTCAAAAAATAATACCCAAGAGGGAGTGACTGGATTTGTCTAGATGAAAGTGGTTTGCCAATAGGAGGTTGGCTAGCCACCGTATTCCCAGTGGGAATAATCGTAGTGTTTGGGACCATTGTGGAATGGGCCTACTGAAGAGGGATAGTTGAGCTAGGACCAGCCGACTGTGTCTCTGAACCAACAAAGAAATATCAAGTTGTACTATTAAAGTGATCTAAAGTTATCGTGAATGTAGTATATGTCTCGGGTGGTTTAGAAACGACAGGTATATCAACTTCTACCTCTGATTTGGGAGGGTTTCGCTGAGAAGTCGGAGTTCGAGATATTTCAATGGTCTAAAAAGGATCCTCGTTTTCAAGGACATCAAGGATTCCAGTTGGTATTCCAGAAGTGTCAACAAAAAGTTCTCCGAACGCATTCAGTTGGAGAATGTGTCTCTCGTATCTAGGAGGTAAGCGAAAAGTGTCCAAAGAATCAGAAACTATTCAAAAATTTTATAAAGAGTCAATTCTTTCTACTCGTGAAGATATGTGATCCTGGATCTCACTCTGTTGAGGAGAGTCCTCTGGTGGATTAGGAAGCAAGGGTTGAGAAACTTCCACTTCTTCTGGAGGTAGTCCTTGCATCCTACGCAAATGGCATGGAGGGTCAATGTTGGTTGAACCAAAATTTTTACTGAAAACATCTATGGCCAACTATGTAAACAAACAACACTCGCTAACAGAATCTAGGAATCAAAACCTAGAAAACAAAACCTTCTTATTCTGAAGTCACTAGCTGGTGATTACATCCAATGTCGCGAAGTTAAGATAAGAAGGGGCTGGGCTAGGGTGGAAAAGTTACGTTGACGACCTGCTTAACGGACTTACACCCTGGTACAAGATCCAACACATAATCGTGGGTATACCCTCCAAGGATCCTGAGTGAGTCTGGCCAACGTCGATTCCAGGTACCGTGAAGACTTTCCCCTCCACAGTCACCTCGTGTAAGACCCTAAGAAGATAGGAAACTAAGGTTACCAAAAACAACAATGATGCCTGGGGAGACAATCGACAGTCCAATCCACGCGCAAGGTTAGGGTATCTAGCCCAAAATCAACTTGAGAGGATTCCACTCATCATTGTGGGTATACCTTCAAGCGACCCCCATAATACACACAATATCTACACCAAGATCAACAAAGTAGGGTGAGTAACTCTTCCAATATCAATGCGACCTCAGGTTTGACCCTTGTGTGAGAAGGGCTTCCCAGGACAAAATGTTGCAAATGGAATTTAACACTCCCTATCACAAGATTCTATTGTGTGTTTTTTTCCTTGGAGAGTGTGTCTCACCACCTATTCCAAAGCTCTAGCCTAGCTAATGTTGGTGTAAAAGAGCCCTAGAAAAAATTACTAATTAAGTTTTAGATTTTCACAATATTTTTAAAGGCTGTTGTTACTCAAGAGGGAGATGGGAATGAAACCGATGTTGTGTAAGAACTTGACCCAACAATATGAAAATAGAAATGAATGATGCAAATTTTCATTCAATGAATTCTATCTACAACAAGGAGAATGTGTTTCTGGAATGATGTAAGCTACGAAATATACTTTATTTTTCTTTAAATGAACACAATTTCAAACAACCAATAAATAATGAATTTCTTCAATGTTCTCTTCTCTTAAATGCAATAAAATTTCTTATGTATGATTATTCAAAAGAATGGATAACTTCAAATTCTTCCTTTCTAAGACCAGACCAAGGGTATGATAGAGAAAGGACAAGTAATCCAAGAAAATGTATACCTTCAACAACACCCAAATCAAACTTTCAATGGAGATAAAAGTAAAAAATGACAAGAAAGTATTTCCCCAAATGAAAATGAAGAAATAACGTCTCAATCATCAAGCAATCTAGAATACATAATCTATCCAAAACTTCAAATCCAATCCAAGAATTTTAATTGAACAAGCACTCAGATACAAGCTCAAAGATTATACCCTTGTTGTTAAAAATAAAAAATGAAAATTGGAAAATGACTAAGAGAGGTGTTCGATCTCTGAAAACCAATCAACACAGTGTTAAGCATGATAAAACAGTCAAATACTGGTGTCAGGCTGTTGTATTAAAGATTTTTAATTACCTGAAAATACTAAATTGTCAAACCAGGGTAAGTGAACTTAGAGCTGCTACACTATATGTGCTGGTAAGATTCTAATTCCTATCTAAAGGTTATTCTAAGAAGAAAACATAAACTTATTCTTAGAAACTGAACCCTAATGATTATCTTAAAACTAATCATATCTTGTCTAATTCATCAAATGGAAACAATTCTGAGTTTAAGTAAAGGTATTTTCTATTCCTAATCTAATGTAATCACCCAAGACTATCTACCATTATCTTAAACATCTAATCATCATCATATCTATCTAAACCATAAAAGAGAGATCATTTTAAAAACCTTTTAATCTAAGTATCAAGCAATTCTAAATCTAACACAGGTGAAACAAATAAATGTCCTATTTTACCCTACAGGTACTGGAAGCTTCCTTTAATCCGACTATAAGCTAGCTATCCTAACAAAACAGAGTAAGTCTAAACTCAAATCATCTTTAAATCAAACTGGAAACTGGAAAACAGAGCAAATCTGGATTAAGTACTTGGTTCATTCTTCAAATTCTACAATGGAAAATAACTCATTCAATATTCAACGATCTATAAGATAATATCAAACTGGAAATGATCTACTCGAAAAATGGCTAAGCTAGAATTTAACAGAGTAACTTCAAGTTCAAAGACTAACTCACATGCAGATTCTAGAACTAAAAATAAACTAACTATAATGTGGAAAAGAGACAACGAATTGAACCTATTGGTGGGCCCAACCAAGAGGTGCAATCACCCTAAAATGAAACCAGAGCTACTCAGATTATTCCATGCAAAATTGTTTCATATTTCACGCTCCATATTTCATAAACAAACTCAAATCATTTTAACAACGAATAACATAACACATAACAAATTGTATTATCAGAAATTGTATCACATAGCATATCGTAACCAATTTTTCTTGAGAGCGATCTCAGTTTATTTAGATCCCCTCCAAATAGTCTTGAAGATAGGTGCATTAATCTAAGTGAATCTTAGATCTGAAAATGACTCATAGTCAGTTAAAACTAATTTCACAGCTTCATGACACGCAGTGTCAAGAAGCGTGGATCATAAAGCATTATAATAAAACAGTTCTACAATCTTGCCCTGATTCATCATATTGAGTTATGACTCAATCAATTATATGAATCGGACCGTCAATCCAATCTGTCCATGTCGTGCAAGTCTTTGGCATCTCCACTAAGTGCGAGCCGGTACCTGGTACTGATAAGTCTGTTTCAAGGGAACAAGTACCTAACTCATGTCACGTTAGTATCAATATTAGTTTAAAATATCAAAATACATTAAAAATAACTTGAATCATAGGAATACCTTGAATAGCCCCATTTAGTTGTAAAAGGATGTCAAATGTGTCATGGTAAGGCCAGAAGGAAATGATACTAGATATGAAAATGGGGGTATATCTGACATGATATAGGCAAAAATATAGTCAAAATTGGAGACTAACATTCCCCCAAGCTGAAGTCTTTGCATGTCCTCAGACAATAAAAATTCAAAAACTGAGATTCATCAGAGTGTTGTAGCAGCTGCAACCAACATTTGCAATGTCTCATGTTTCTTCATGTTTCTGATTTCCTTATTAAGAACTCCATTAATAGTGATGTGCTTCCTGGCAATCTTTTAATCGTTCAATCTTTGACGAGAAGTGAGCTTACCTGAGTTTGATAAGTTCATTTTCTGTTTTGATGTACCGATCCAGTATGGTATATTCATGTAACTTCTCTTTTAACCTGTGATTCCTATTTTCCAATCTAACTACCATTGGTCACAAGGATCTACTGGAAGAGATTTCACAGTAAGATTCGAATGTTTTACCACGACCTTGTTGTGTTTGAGGGCTGGACGCATGAGTGAACTCATCTGGTTTTTGAACATGGGTGTCGACTGGACTAGATTCATGAGTAAACTCATCATATACTTGAACAGGGGTGTCGACTAGACTGAGTTCATGAGTGAACTCCTCATACACCTGAACAGGGGTATCAACTGGCATTTTAATTGGCTTGTCCCGCTCAATTTATTTGGGCACATTATCTTTCCGATTGACTTTACGGACTTTTCAAATCAATTGGGAGAGATTCCATGTCATCTCAGAAGACTCCGGAGCCTCCTCATGATCATCCATACTTTTTAATCTTTCCTGGAATGGGTAACTAGGCATGGAGTTATCCATATCTAACAGTGTGCATGTGCATTTTCATTTTGGATTTCTCCTAGGTTTGTCGATTAACTCCTCAAGTTGTTCCACATCAATAATATTTTTAGCAGTTGGAGGAGAAATCGGAATTTCAACATTCACCTCTGTAGGGACAGTGTTTTCCACTCTTTCATAGTTAGTTTCCACACCATTAGAACCATGGACATCAAATGAATGTTATGAACCAGGATTATCATCACTGGCCTCAATTGTGTAGTCTGGTGTATTCTCAGGGTCATCACAGATTTTGGTCAGGGTTTTAACATCCTTTTTCTTAGAGTTCGACTTCTTTTGTGGAGCAGTAGACTCAATATTTTTATCTTTAGATTTGTCAGAAGCCAGGGTTCTTACAACGAACATATCCCAAGATTCTTGTTTGTGGGATAACACAAACTTAACCAAAATTTTGACAAGACCTAAATGAAACAGATTGCCTCTAAAATATTTGGCTTTGTGAACTTGTTCGACCATTTTCTTCAAACTCTTCAACAGAAAATAGGGGATGTTCACCAAATGGTTACCTTTGAAATGTAGTAGGAGTCGAGCATGACATGGAAACACGATCGTGTACTGACCTTTGCAAGTTAGGTAGTGTTGGAGTATGGATAGCAACTGAGCCCATTTTGGTTCCAACCACGACCTTGATGTGCCTTCTGACCATTGTAATTTTTGATACTGGGGTTGTAGGAGTTGTGTGCAGAGCTTCTTCTTGACTGGTTGGCCCTTCGTCCATTTCTGACTAGTGCTGGGTAATTGAATTGCTTCGGAAATGAACTTCTCTGTGACTTCAAATTCCAACTCGCCCACTTTAGCTAGTCCACCATGAAAGTGCAGAGAAAATTGAAGTGTAATCATATCATCATACCCATCAAATTTCTTGAAGAACAGCTCCCATATAGCTTTCTGAAAAATGTGTTTGGTGGCTTCATACTCAGGAAGAGCCTCCGAATCTGCATAAGTCTCAGGTTCGTGACGATTTGCCACCATAATTCCACTCAGTTTAACAGGAAAGGTCCAAATGTGAGCAGCGGAATTAGATGAGGGCAACAGAGGAATAGAGTATGATGTGTGAAATAGGTCGTGAGAGGAATTATAGAAGGAAGTTTCAAATGTCGTGAGGATCAATAGCGTGTGAAGAAATGATGATGGTCGTACACCTTTTCAAAATATCATTACATATGAATCGTGACGAATTCAACCAAGATAATGCAGTGCATTTCCCATGATATGAAATGTCAAGAAGGATTGAACTTAGCTTGTTAAGTACAAAGTATAGGGATAATGAAATGTTATGGAGTATTGAGGCATTCCTAGTTCAAATTATTAATATGTAATTTAATACATTAAACTAACATGAAACTAAGCGTACCTGAGTTCGATTACTTACTCCCTGTTATGCATTTCTTACTGTAGAGATCTTTGAAGTCAAATCTGAATCTAGAGAGCGCCAAAAGTGTAACTAGAATTTTTACTACTGCTAACCACTGTAACTGATGGATTCTGTCTGGCACTGACTGGTACTGATGAAATAACCCGAAATCTGCAGAGAAACTTGAACCAATAATAACTTGCTGAGAAAAAGACTTCCTGTTTATAAAAGCAAATTATCTGATGGCTATCCCTGAATCTATCTTCTGTTCATTCCTAAAAGGAACCAATTAAAATTATGTCTTCAACAACTTCAAAGCTTTAACCCATGGTACAATTCTTATTTGTGTGAATAAATGTTCTGGAGTCAAACAGAAAAAAAATCATTGGATTAGTGGCCATTAATGAATGTCGTTAACCAATGCGAGATGACCCACCAGTGATGTCAATGGGCCTCAAGGTACCTATAGTACATCCTAACAAGTACGAATAAAGGTCTTGGTGTCGAGTCACCTGTAGGATCTATCAACCAAGAGACATTGATGTATTCCCATGGTTGTTAGCAAGGAAATATGCCATTGAGGCATGCAGATCCTAGGGTACTAAGTAGTCTCTAATCTCTACTCCAGATAAGGTGTTGGTGTCGATGGAGTGAGACTTGTTGGAAGGTAGACCTTAATGTATTCCACATCATCCAATGTGAGTGCAGATAGAAATCTTGCAGAGAATAATTTTTGTAACAGTAATCACTTACTTGTGGATTTTATGAGCCCAAGTTAGTATATGCTCATTGCTTTCTCATGTTTTGAGACTCTGAGAAAATGCTAAAAGAAAACTCTAGGGGAGTTTCTTTCCCATCATAATCTATCAGGCCTGGTAAAGAATAATCCTATCCCTGATAAATTCCCCTTTCATACTTTAATGAGCAATTCAAAGGGAGCAAACAAGCTCAAATTTATTAATTTCAAAACAAGACAATGCATATTGATAAGAAAATTTCATAAAATAAAATGGTCTTACCTTCTTA
>ML789847.1:345846-361360 GCA_009831015.1 Picea engelmannii | reverse complement strand
TCTGTGAGTTCCTTCATCAACTTAGAAGTAAATTGGGCACCTTGATCAGTAACAATCTCTCGTGGAACACTGAAGTGGGTAAAGATATCTTCATAAATAAATTCAACCACTGATTTCTCAGTTGCTTGATATAAGGATTTTTCATCTATCCACTTGGTCACAAAATCTGTACAAACCAAGATGTACTTCTTCTTCCTCGACATTGGGGAAATCGGTCCTACAAAATCAAGTGCCCATTTATCAAATGGTTCAATCACAACCTGCAGTCATAAGTGCATCTCGTCTACTACGGCAGGTCTTCCCATCCTCTGAAAACTATCGTAGCTTCTTACATATTTTGTTACATCCTTAAATAGTGTCGTCCAATAATATCCTGATTGTAAGAATTTATATGTTGTTCTCTTATCAGAGAAATGTCCTCCACATGGCCCATCATGACAGGCCTGAAGGATATTGGGAATCTCATCTTCCCGAACACATCTCCTAATGATCATATCAGGACTTGTATAGAAAAGATCACTTCCTACCCAAGAGTAATAATCACTTTGCTGGACAATTCTTTTCTTTTGTGGTGGTGACAAATGAGCTGGCAGTGTCCATGTAGCTAAGTAATTTACCGTATCTGCAAACCAAGGGGTCTTAACAGCTACTACAAACAGATGTTCATCAGGGAAATTATCATTCATTGGAATGTCGGTACTATATTGAGGAATACGAGAAAGAAAATCCGCAACTACATTTTCTTTTCCTGGCTGATCAACTATAGTGATGTTAAATTCTTGAAGTAGCAAGAGCCATCATGTGATTCTTCCAGTAGTAACTGGTCTGTTCATAAAAAATCAGATAGCAGAATGGTCAGTATGTACAGAAACCTCATATCCAGTGATGTAATGATGAAATTTGTTAATGGCATGAACTACAACCAAAAATTCCTTCTCTGTTACAGTGTAGTTCAATTCAGGGGGAGTAAGGTTTTTTCTAGTGAAGTAAATTGCATAGTTTTGTTGGTTTTCTTTTTGTCCAAGCACTCCTCCTAAAGAAGTGTCTGAGGCATCAGTTGAAATATGGAAAGGAAGAGACCAATTTGGTCCTCTTAGAATAGGTGCCATGGACAATTTTTCTTTCAAATTCTCAAAAGCATTCTGACAATTGTTATCCCAACAAAATTTTGCATCTTTTGATAATAGTTTAAACATGGGGCTGGCTATCTTTGTAAAGTTTTCAATAAATCGACGATAATATCCAGCATGTCCCAAAAAACTTCGCACATCTTTTTGGGTTTTTGGAGAGGAAAGTTTAACTATCACTTCAATTTTGGCTGGATCAATTTTAATTCCTTCTGCAGACAAGTGATGACCCAACACTATTCCCTCAGCTAATAGCATTTTACATTTTTTGTGACTAAGGGATAAATTTTATTCCTGACAGCGAATCAAGACTTTCTCAAGATTACTTAAGGCTTCTTCGAAAGTATTACCATAAACAGTAAAATCGTCCATGTACACTTCCACACAATCATGAATTAAGTTAGCAAAAATCCCAAGGACTGCTCTTTGAAATGTAGCAGGAGCATTGCATAGTCCAAAAGGTAGCACTTTATAAGCATAAGTGCCCCAAGGACACGTAAACGTTGTTTTGTCTTGGTCTTCAGGAGAAATTTGAATCTGATTGTATCCACTATATCCATCGAGAAAGGAAAAGTATCTTTTTCCAGCCAAGGTACCCAAAACCTGATCTATAAAGGGCAAGGGAAAGTAGTCCTTCAGGGTTGCCTTGTTCAACTCCCTAAAGTCTACACACATTCTCCATTTCCCTGTCATTTTATTAGGTACCACAACAAGAGGTGAAACCCACTTGATGTCAGAAATTGGATAAATGAATCCTACGTTTAATAATTTCTGTAACTCTTCTTTCACAAAATATTTTAGGATTGGATTCATACGCCTTTGTGGTTGTCTTATTGGGGTTATCTCTGGTTGAATATATATGTGGTGAATGCAGGTGTCAAGATGAAATTCTCTCATATCAGTGTACTCCCATCCAAATGCCCCTGACTGTTCTTTCAAAAGATTTGTTAATTGTTCCTGTTGGCTGAGACTTAATTCAGAATTGATGTATAGACATTTGCCTGGGCTATGTTTTACTGGAATGGTATATGACCCCGGATGCTCATCAATGGAGAAAACCATAGATGGTGAAAACAAGGAAAATAACTCACTTCGTTCTTGAAATTCTTCTCTGAAAATTTGATCGTATTGAAAATATGTTTGTGGGAACTCAACATTTTCTGTCACAGAAAGAAATTGGCTTAAAATATCATCCTTTGTTGGTTCTTGTAGCACGTGAAATTCATCAACAGAGAATAAATATTCTTCCTCATCATTCTCGTGATAGGGACATTTTAGCCACCATAATTCTTCTGTAACCGGTTGAGCAGGTGGAAAAAGAGTAAGTTTCTGTGAAGAAATGCCATTTGAGATGAACATATCCCAACCACGACATCCTATGAAAGCATTGGCCGTAGCCAACCAAGGTCTCCCTAAAATGATTGGATGGCCTTTCGTGGGATCCTTTGAATGAATAATCATGAAGTCGACAGGATATTCCCATGAAGCTAATGTAACAAGAATGTCATCGAGGACCCCAGTAGGTTTTATAGTTGTTTTGTCAGCAAGTTCAAGAACTGTAGGGGTAGGGCGAAGGAATTGACTTAGTTGCAACAGTTCAACTGTATTGATAGTCATTATATTAATGGCTGCACCTAATTCGACTAAAGTGTTACCAATAGAAACATTGTTGATAGTAACTGAAACTATTGGGTTCCCGGGGTTGGCATACTTCACAATTTTAGGAGCTTCAGAAATACAATTCGATGACTAGCCTACTAGGTGCATCCTGGGTGGATCTTTTTGTTTCCGACCTGGTTTTTTAATGAAAAGTTCTTTAATGGTCTTGGCGTAGATTGGAACATCTCTGATCTCTTATAACAATGGAATCTTAACATAGGAATTTTTTAGTTCATTCATGATGTCAAACTCAGATTGAACAATTGGTTTTTCAATGAGCAACCTCTTAGGAAAAGGAGGTGTTTGGGGAACCTGAGTTTGTATGTTATGCTATGATTCAGATACTTTATTCTTCAGAATGATGACATCTTTCAAAGATGCCCCATTTGATAAATCATCTACAGGTTCTTCTTCATGTTCTTGGATAATTACCTTTGGTGTTGTTCTTGTTACAGGCTGAGTTTTATTTAAAGTTTTCCCAGATCTCAGCTGTATTTCTTGTATGGAAATGGGGTTTATGGTGTAAGCTGGGTAATTTTTAAAATCAACACTATGGAGTGGCAGAGGTGGTCTATTGTTAGGATTTGTAATGGGTTGAGTGGGTAATATGGTGGGACGAGGTGGATTCTGAGGCTGCTGAGGAGTTTGTTGAACGGGTGGTAAAGGAGGTGGAGTAAAACCAGGCAATAGCTGATGTATTTTTGGAGGGTATTGAGTACATGGATTCTGGGGAATTGGTACTGCATGCTGTTGTTGGTTATTTCCATAATTATGTTCTCTCCATCCCTGGTACCAAGGTTGAGCAGGGACATTTTGCGGAGGCCAATTTGGCCAGTTCCATGGATGTTGTTGTTGTTGAGAGAAGGGTGGATAGTAGCCGAAAGGTTGTGGGGATGGTTCTTGATACATATTTGAGTTCCTAGGTTGTCAAGGCCTCTTAGGTGCAGATGGAGTCCCTGGAGCTTTCCCTCCCTTGAATATAGCTTGCAATCCTGGTAAGGATGGACAATCTTTTGTTTTATGATTTTCAGTACATATTGCACATACAGAAACATTGTCCAAAGGACATTATCGTAAAGGATGCCTTTTTCTACATTTTGGGCAAAATATGCTTAATACAGGGTTTTCCTCTTCCTGCTTTTTCTTAATCTTCAGAGTGTCTAATTGAGAGCCATTCGTTCCTAAAATGTCTATTTTAAAATTTTCCAAGAGGTTTCCCAATTCAATTCTAGTAACTCCACCAGATGTGGGTACTTTGGTGTTTTTGTTGACAGGTTCTCTCACACTTTTTGTAGTTTCCCCCCTACTTCTCGAGTAAGTTCTACATAGTTCACTGAGTGCTTCAAAGTCTTTTTGATAAATGTTTCCTGAAGCCATTAATTTGAGAGTGTCAATGTACTCATCTGAAACCCCTTTTAAGAAAAGAGTCTTGATTGCTTCATTTTGGAGATCATTATATTTGGATTTTTCAAGAGTATATGTAAATCTTTCTAAGAAATCTTCAAGGCTCTCTTCATCTTGTTGTTTCATTTTAAAAATATCATTTCAAGAATCCTTGGGTCTACAATAGTCCCGGTACTTCTTTAAAAATTTTGCCTTCATATCTTCCCAAGATCTAATGTTGTACTCTCCTAAACTCATGAACCAATGTAATGCATAATATTTTAGGGTAGCAGGAAACAACTTCAGCTTATGTGCATCCTGGAGATAGTTATAACTCCTACACAAGATGTCAAACTCAAAAAGAAAGACATCTGGGTCTTCACTACTTTTCCCATAAAAGGTTGGTAGTGTCGAAGGTGGGATATTTTTCATATTGACATTCTGGACCAAATCCAAAATAGGAAACCTGAAGGTGGTTTCTGGTCTTAGCTCAGTCTCTACTTGTTCTTCTTCTTCATTTTCAACATGAATTTCTCCTCGTTCTCTTCTATCTAATTCTCTCCCTCTTTCTGCCATGTTAAAAGGATTACCAAAAATTGTATATGCAATCTGATCTTTCTTTGGTGAGGGTGTGAAATCCCACCTCTCTGGATTCTTTTTGACAGAATTGCTATCTCCTATTGGTTCTTTTGAGGATCCTATTATCTTTGATTCAACAGTTGCAGTTGTTATTTGTGAAACTATAGTGTCAGGGTTCCTGAGAATAGCTTGCACTTCTTTTGGATTAACTGTGTCAACCAAGTTTGGATCACCAGGAATTTGAATTTGTTGGTATGTGGTGTTTCCTGGTTCTATGTTTTGCTCTATGGTTTCCTCAGCCAAAGTTCCAGTCTCAGTTTCTATTGCTTTTTGGGTGGAGGTTTCTTCTTTTTGTTGTTTTGCGTTTCCCCTAAATCTACCTCTATGATCTCTATTTCTCATGAAAACATACTAGATAAAAGAAAAACTAAGATTGATTTTCAGAGGAAACTGTGATAACAGATGTGTCGGTTCTCACCCTTCGTTTCACAGCTCCTCTTTCATCAACCTGCTAACATTCCACACCAAACCAAATACATTTTAAGAAAATAACCAAAACAATTATCTAACTTACCTTCTAAACAGCTCCCCGACAACGGTGCCAAAAATGTCAGGCTGTTGTATTAAAGATTTTTAATTACCTGAAAACACTAAATTGTCAAACCAGGGTAAGTGAACTTAGAGTTGCTACACTATATGTGCTGGTAAGATTCTAATTCCTATCTAAAGGTTATTCTGAGAAGAAAACACAAACTTATTCTTAGAAACTGAACCCTAATGATTATCTTAAAACTAATCATATCTTGTCTAATTCATCAAATGGAAACAATTCTGAGTTTAAGTAAAGGTATTTTCTATTCCTAATCTAATGTAATCACCCAAGACTATCTACCATTATCTTAAACATCTAATCATCCTATCTAAACCATAAAAGAGAGATCATTTTAAAAACCTTTTAATCTAAGTATCAAGCAGTTCTAAATCTAACACAGGTGAAACACATAAATTTCGTATTTTACCCTACAGGTACTGGAAGATTCCTTTAATCCGACTATAATCTAGCTATCCTAACAAAACAGAGTAAGTCTAAACTCAAATCATCTTTAAATCATGATGAAACTGGAAACTGGAAAACATAACAAATCTGGATTAAGTACTTGGTTCATTCTTCAAATTCTACAATGGCAAATAACTCATTCAATATTCAACGATCTATAAGATAATATCAAACTAGAAATGATCTACTCGAAAAATGGCTAAGCCAGAATTTAATAGAGTAACTTCAAGTTCAAAGACTAACTCATATGTAGATTCTAGAACTAAAAATAAACTAACTATACTGTGGAAAAGAGAGCGAATTGAACCTATTGGTGGGCCCAACCAAGAGGTGCAATTTCCCTAAAACGAAACCAGAGCTACTCAGATTATTCCATGCAAAATTGTCATACTTCACGCTCCATAATTCATAAACAAACTCAAATCATTTTAACAACGAATAACATAACGCCTAGCAAATTGTATTATCATAAATCGTATCACATAGAATATCATAACCAACGTTTCTTGAGAGTGATCTTAGTTTATATAGATCCCCTCCAAATATTCTTCAACATAGGTGCATTAATCTAAGCGAATATTAGATACTAGATATGAAAATGGGGGTATATCTGACATGATATAGGCAAAAATATAGTCAAAACTGGAGACTAACAACTGGCTAAAAAAGTCCCCCCCAGCTAATTAAAGAAAAAAACTGGGCATCAATAGAGGCCAAAACCCCACTAAAAAATTTCACAAACGCCGCCGCAGGCTAATAGCACATTATAGTGTGGAAATCTAGAGTTTCCGCAGGCCAGAAATAGACAAGGTGCAGAAAGTACGCACTGAATAAAATAGCTAGGGTGTGTAAATCAAAGGTTTCTGCAGGCTAGGTATAGGGTGCAGTGCAGAAACGTCTGAAAATCAAGAAATTCTGAGGAAAAGATAAAAAATCTCAGTGAACTTTCAAAACATCAGAGAGTCTGAATGGGTCTCCCATAGACTGAGAGACTGAATTTAGTTAAAAAAAAGTAGGCAAAAGAAAATGGCCAACAAAAAACCACAATCAAGTCATATCCCCAGTGGAGTCTCCAATTTTGTTATAGGATAAATCAGTAAATGCGGACATACACTAATCTCCCTAGATCCACTTGGATCTAGAACAAAACAGGACATGACATGATGCTTTCCCTAGGTTACAATCATTGATCTAAGTGTCAAAGAAGGAATTGATGACTTACCTTTGAGATTTCTTCCTTATATCTTTGTTGTTACGACTTCGCTCCGGTGCTCTTGTGAAACCAGATCTGCAATGACACAAACCGACCAGAGTGAAAGAAACTATGATAGATTCAATGAAGACTTAAACATGTGATCAAGGAGTCATGTAATAAAATGAGAATGATTTTATGGGAAAGAAACATGCCACTGTATTATATTGAATAAAAGTGGAAGATACAACCGAAATGCCTGGATGTCGCAAGTTCCCTTTTAGTGGTCCTTCATCCCAACACACACATATACTTGTTCCGAGATTTGCATGAATATGATCTTCAAAAGATTGATGATTGAAAACATACCTCAAGCATCAACTGAAATGATATTCTTCACACAATCTCCAACCTATCTTTCCAGCAATCCTTTGCTCAAATTTTCTTAATTGTGCTTAACCTTTTCCATGAGAATCCCATTATTATATAGGAGAAGATGAAGTGGATAAAGGGATGAGGATGATCCCACCAGATCAGAGAAGTCAGTAGGATCATAACCATACAGACTCCACCTGACATTCCGAAATATTCCCCTTCTAGAAACTTCTTGAACCTCTTTCCTCTTTTGGCTTTCAAACACCATCACATACTACCTATATAGCAGCCTGTGAAAATCCCGTAGGCCAACTATAGAAAAGCCTGCGGAAATCATGGATTTTCGCACTGTACACTATGGGTAGCCTACAACGTCCTTCTAAAAAGTAGTCTTGCAGGGGAGGAAAGAAGTCACTTTTATCAAGCAAAAGATGATCTTGAGGGCCTAATTACATGCTTGTAAATTCATCATTAGAGTGACCAAAATAATGTGTAAGAAATACCCAAAAGTTCATAATGCAATTTTCGCAAATCAATGGGTCATGATGATAAAGATTGTAGAACGATGGAGCTGATGAGAGAAAGAACTTCAGATACTTGTAGGGTGCAAGAAGAAATGATTATAGGACAAGATTCACCTCGGTTCATCCAAGTATCACCACCATACAATAATGCACAACAACAATGCAACAATGTATAGTCACAGTACAATACTACACAACCACAGTATAACCTCGGGCAATATAACTAGGTACCCTAGTACAACTCACCACGAGGAGATAGAGGTGGATACAGAGGTGGAGGAAGAGGTAGAGGAGGATTTGGATGAGGAAGAGGACTAGTAGTCTTCCGTAACTACCAACAACTAGGACAAAATGCAAGGGATTGTCCACTTCCACCAGTGACATGTATGTACTGTTGTGCAGTAGACCATGAAACATAATATTGCCCAACACTCTTGGGAAATATCCAAGAAAAAAGGAACCAGAAAAACCAAAATGTCCAATGGATTTATGCAGAAGCCAGAAATGAGGGAAGAAACATTAATATAGTCACTCGAGGAGGATCCAGGATAGGAACTAATGTAGCAAGACAAGATCAAGTTCAACACCAATGGGTTAAGAAGAATACTGGGACACATAAGTAGTTTGACGCACTGAAAGAAAAGGAAACATTTAAGGAGGAAATCCAGGAGTTCCTCAAGCATAATATTACGTCTACATCAGTCACGCATCAAGCTCAAAACCCACCAATGTACGAGATTCCATCCTCAATGGATCATACCAATGAAATACAACCTTTAGAGCAAGTAAGTGCCATAAAGAATTTTCTGCAATCCTGTGTTAAGTTATTGAATGACCCATCATGTGTTAAGGTATTACAAAATATGATAGAAAGATGAAACACAGAGGTATAAGAGAAGTTAGAGCAGAAAACAATTAATCTTCTCCATAAAAGAAGAAGGACAAGTAGAGAATTCAGACTAAATGATAATATTGTGGATTTCAATATGGGAGATATTTTACTAGACTTAGGCTATGAAGTAAATGTATTACCTAAGAAGACATAGAAGTGTATGGGGGAACCCACCCTAGGATATTCACCTATCAAGTTGAAACTAGAAAATCAATAGAGAAAGTCATTATTACACGTCAAAATTCCTCACTTCGATAATGTCACATTCTCATTGTCACAAGTTTTGCAAGTGTCGCACTTTTGTCACAAGTGTCATAAATGTCAGATTTTCATTCTACATATGTTGCATTGCGAACGAAACCATGGAAACACTTGATACATCCTCTAGAACATGTTGGAAGGGGAAACCACATCATTTGACAAACTAAGAAAAATGTTTTTCCTTGATAAATGGTCATCTTAACAAACTTTTGGAACATCAACACTCCCTTGCTCATATGCAGGGAGTGCTAGCACTCTTTGTCGATCTATCAAGGAGCGTTGCAACAATATATTTCCCATTATGAGGGAGAGTCAATTGGTTGAGAGAATCATGGGAAGAAATACCCCTTATCTCTAAAGATAGCTAGAGATGATTTGATTTGGTTTGGATCAAATCCAAGCTTTCGGCCGCATCTAAGGGAAATGCCACAATTGATGGAGTCATATCCTAAACTTATTCCAAATATAACTAAGGTGGTTGAGTCTCTCAAATCTTATAAAAGGAGGCATTCTCATGGTGAATAGGAGAGAATAATCAACAAAAAGTGTTGTCATTCTGATCGTGGATCTTTCGAGCAAGGGGTTGGACAAGGAGGACATGGAGAGGTTGTTGCAACTGTATCTACAGATTGTAAGTACCTTGCAATTTTCTCATTAATATATTCTTGGCCTATTTCCTTCAAGTTTGTGTATTTTTGCATATACTTGTATATTATGGATAAATTTATTTTAAACTAATCTTGATAGAGTAGGAAGTATGTGTTTTCTTCGATGTCCATTGGATTGCATATATCACCAAGGAGCTTGGAGATCAAGTTCAACCTAGATTAAGCGAGAACAAGTTTAAGAAAAAGGTAAATCATATTTTCTTCCTCTTTTTCCTTTGAATATTTTAACTACATTTAAATGAATGTTAGTGTCCATTTGCTTCTTTCTTTCTTGGTAGTAGGGGTCTAGAATCCAAGAGGATATTCACCTGTCCACAGGGGAATTTTCCTACAACAGAAATTGGCAACTTTACTGGAGATCGAAGCTTTCATTTTTGGTTTCTTTCCTTGGTTTTCTCTTTTCTTTTTGCTCATATTCAGAGCCTATTTTCTCTATTTATCCTTCTATACATCTGTTGTCATTACTAAATTTATCTCACAGAGACTGTTGATCAAACTTCCTGAGTTTTTCATTTTCTAGGTTGTTCCCATTTTTTCTTAGAAACCCGCGCCCTCTCCAGTTACAACCAGAGTGTTGATTTACTGATCGACGCTCCCCTATAGTGTTTTAGGGAGAGCTATAGCACTCTTGTGCTGTTATAGCCAGAGTGACGATTTTTCTTCATCTTGAAAAATTGTTGACTGCCTTTTTACTAGGTGTGATTCTTGGGTATTTTCTTTTAACTCAGAACTTGTTTTATCAGTTTATGTCTTCTCTCAAACATGCAACTTGCTTATTTTAAACTTTTTGATCTTTGATTGGATTTTATTATATTTCCTTTTTACGAAATCACCCTTTTTCTTCAAATTTTGGGTTCATTTTGATGTTTTTTCGTTCATCTGATCGATTAAATATTGTTGCAAGGAAACTTAGGGATCTATTTACTGTTTTAATTGATCTCTGATCTTCATATATTTGCAGAGAATTCCTTAAGTGTGTTTTGTTTTTTTTGGTGTTCTTTCTTGGAAACTTTAGTTTGTTTTTGTCTCTTATTGACTATTGTGAGAGTGCCTTTTGTTTGTGTGATTATTTCTTCCCATTGTCTAAAGCTGCAATAGTGAAAATTATTTTTATTATTGACATAAGAAGCATTAAAAAAATCAATTCACATTTATAATCAAACGAAAGGATACTTTTTACAATTGTTTTTCGGATACCGGAAAATATTTCTTTATAATTTAGCACTTAAATGGATTCTTGTTGAAAACAAATTGCATGAATTGTTTCCATTCTTGTGTTTGGTAGTGAAAGAAAGAAACTCTTCTCCTTCCCGTAAATACAAGTTCATCGAAAAAAATGTTTTCTTATCATTCTTTTACTTCTTTGGGATTTGAGTCTCAACATCATCAGTTTCACTCTCATTCACCTCTGTGTAAAGAACAACCACTAAAATCAACGCTAATTAAAAATCGATCTAGAAACGTTTTCTTTTTAGATTCTTTACACCAACAATAAACTAGGACCAACGATTTGGATTAGGATGTGAGAATAAATCTCCAAATCATTGAAGACAAACTTAGCATCTTGTGATAGGGAGAGTAAATCCAATTTTCGTATAAGCATAGCTGGGATCCCCGTCTCACACAGGGGTTACGCACGAGGTCACGTTCGAGAGAGAAACGAAGATTATCCCTCTGAGGCTTAACTATTTGTAGTAGTAATATCATACTTTGGGACTTCTTCTTGAGTTCAAACTTTCTTCATTTGGTCTTAGTGCTTCGTGAATTCTAAACTCGTTCAGCATCCTCTGGAGTTCTATCGGTCCACTTGTCCTCAATTCTCTTGAAGGATTTCAGAATTGTTATCCTACCCATACGTTTGGACTGGAATGTCAACTGTAGCCACCCAGAGGCTGATTGGGAGTTGGTGTCCTTAGTATCCATAATATATAGGGTCCTTACATGAGGTGACGGTGAAGGGATGTCTTTGCTCTACCTGGAACAGACGTTGGTCAAAATCACTCAGGCTCCATGGAGGGTAAATCCATGATTATTGTGTGGAAGCTTGCACCAAGGTGTAAGTCCATTAAGCAGGTTACCAGCATAACTGATCCACCCGCTCATATCCTATCCCCTTCCCAATTTGATCACACGATGTTGGATTTCATCACCAACTAGTACGATCATTGAGAGAAGGTATTGTTTTCTTGTTGGTTCTTATAGATTTTTAGCGAGTGTTGTTTATTTACATAATTGTTTTTCAAGATTGAGACTGTAGATGATAAAGGTTTTCATAGATCACATAGGATGCAAGGGATGCCTCCAGAAGGCTACGAACCCTTACCTCCTAATTCACTTGAATATTTTTACCATGAAGAGGTAGAAAATCATTCAGATTTTGGGAGCACTGCTACTCCTTTGTTAGCAAATCCTGAAAGAGCTTTAGTTATGGTTTAGGAAGATCCCATTCCTCCTATTAACCATGTGTCATAGGTTCCTATCGAGCCACTCCTTCTTCGATTGGAATTTCTAGGTAATGTCATGGAAGAAGAGTTTCCTCGGTTGACGTTGAGGCCATACACTGAGATACAGATGGAACACACACAACCAGATTTTAATGATGAGTACACGACCCCTGTTTGGTCTTCTGACATGGTAAATATACAACAAAAACTTGTTTTTTCCATATGGAGAACTCCATCAAGATATGATCTTTATGAAAAATTCAATTTTAGTTGACCACCTCTTGACCCTCTTACCTCTGTTGGTGGCGAGGCAGGACCATCCAGTCAGACTATTGACCATCCCATCGAACAAGTAGTAAATCTTGTTGCTACGTCAATACAAGTCCAAAGTAACATCAGATTCGTAATGCTTATTCATACACAAGTTACTTTGATGGTTACTCCTACCACACCACCTCTTCAACCTACAACTCCTTATGTTCCACAAAATCCTATTGGGACACATGTACATCACAAAATGCAGAACCCTACCATTCACACACACTCAACTACGGGAAAAATCCTGAATGGGGGGAAACCATCATCTAGCAGGCCTGTCACTCCTAGGGGACAACCACCCTTACACATACCCATTGGGGGGGGGAACCCAAATTTATTGGTCAAACCCCAATTGTCACTCAATCTATGGTAGGGGGACAACCTTCTTTTTCTGGAAACCCTTCACAATCTTGGGGAACACCCCAGGGAGGTACGTTTCATTAACCTTATCAAGGAGGGCCATCATACCCTAATCCACAAGGGGGAGTACCAAATCCTAATCCTTCTGGATAAAATTATGGACAACCTTTCCTCGGTGTCCCGAATCCCACTTGGGGTCCTCAAGGAAAACAATCTTATCCTCCCCAAGGGTCAAATTTTTACCCTCCACAAGGACAAATTGTTTACCCTCCTCAAGGGAAAACTGTTATCCAACTCAGCCTAATCAAACTACCTATCCTCCCATGGGATACAATTTTTATCCTCCCCAGAACCAACCGGGTTTCCCTTCTTTCATGAATGTTCCTCAACAACAACCAAATCCTTCCTATACTAGCCAACAATAACAGTATATAGGAGGGCATGTTGGTTACAACTATCCATCTAAACCATATTATGGCCCTGCTTGTGTCCCCATGTCGCACCAATATAATCCTCAATTTAACTGACAACTACCATTCCTAGCCACGCTGGATCTACTAGATTTATCCCGGTTGACAAATGATCCCATACTACATTTTCCTTTTTGTACAGTAATTCCTGCCAAGTTACCTTCTGACATCCCCAAATTTGACTATAAACTTGGCAAAGACCCGAAAAACCATGTTATGACGTTTCATCTACGGTGTTCATCAAACTCACTTATGGATGATTCTATCCGGTTGCATCTTTTCCATCGCACACTCACGGGCTCATTATCCAAATGGTACATTAAACTACAACGTGGTAATTTTCAATATTTCAACTCCATGGCCATGGATTTTCTCACGCATTTTCAATTACCCATTTGTTACGAGACTAGTACAAAACTCTTGAATTCACTTCATCAAACTAACTCCATACATATCTTTGATCACATTCATGAGTGGAGATGACGATGAAGGTTGATCAAAGAGACCATTCGTGACCAATTGTTGGAAGAATGGTTTACTAAATCATTTTTACCCCCAATTTCTAGTGACGTCGCCATGGGTGGTGTTCTAATTGAAGAGGAAGCCATTGATCTCACTCAATACCTAGATTTGGTTTATTCCCAATCTGGTACGTTGTATGAATTGATAATGAATGCTCTGTGCATGTCCAACGATTGATCAAAACCATCTTCCACAACTCATGCAGATGGAATTATTAGTGTCATCAAAACCCAATATTATTAATAGTCAGTCAGCTCGACTAATCGATCTGTTCCTTCCCCCACTACCAGTTCAAACTCACTCTCCTCCACTTCCCCCCCAACTCAAATATATGAGGTGAATGCAGTTCAATATGATTCTTCACAACAATCTGAGGGAAAGAAGAAAACTAAAAATAAACCCAAAAAGAACAAGAATAATAATGAAAATCCAAAAGCACCAACTCAACCACGTACTCCTGAGAAACAACCACAACGAAAACCAAAATTTATGTGTCTCATTTGTGGTGATGATAATTACACCCGATACTATCCTCATCGCGACGAAATTGAAAAACTTTTCAAATGGAATTCCCAACCTGCTATGTTGACATAACCTTTTCCTCAGCAGCATTCCATGGTTGCACAAACCCCTGCTCCTCCAGGAGGGGGAAAACCCAATCACCCTCCTAGTGAAGAAGCCTCGTCGAGTGCCCATATTTATATGTTTAATGGGATCGATTTAACCAATCACACTAAAATGTATGATACATTAGCTAAACCTGATAAAGAGAAGGTCACTAACGGTGCTACATCAGATCCACCTTCTGCCAACGTTACTCCTCAATCTGGCCCACTTCATATTGAAAAACCTACTTTCGACTCTATTTTACGCCCTCAGAAGAGAACTATTCGAAAATCTACTTTTAATCCTAATTCACGTGCCGCAAAAAACTACAACATCGTTGAATATTTGTCTCAAGTAGTGTGTGCTATGTACTCTCTCAAATTTCTACAACATTTCCCAAGTCAACGTAGAGAACTCTTGGCCACCATCAAAGCAATCGATCCTGAGTCATCTAATAATATCACGTTTAACCTTGATAATTTGAAGTCATGACTTTCTCACCATATTTATTTTCATATCGATGGTGTTGTCCATAATGAATACATTCATCGCACAATATTGGATGAGGGAGATTCCACCTGTGTCATCTCATTATCTTGTTGGAAAGGGTTGAAATCACCTGCGCTTAATCAATCCCCTACAATGTTACAAGCATTCGATGGGTGAGGTTTTTGTCCTCACAGAATGATCTAGGTGGATATTGGTGGCCACCCACCTATTCCACTTGGACCCCCACCATTTCTTCTTTTAGTTTTTTCAGTTTTCGTACAGTTTACTATTTTTAGCAGTTTTTTTGGGTCCTGAACTTCCGGGGCCATTTTGAGGCCCTAAACGATGTTTTTTTGGGTATGTTTCTATCATAAAAATACAACTAATGATGCTATTTTGTCTCCAGCGTTGTAGGCCTCAGATAGATCTTTCCAATGAGCTATCATACGCCTAAAACAGAGATCATATGCAAAAGTTACGACCCCGGGAAGTTGATGCACCAACTTACCCAAACGGGGCCCACATGACTTTTGGCGCTTCATCTCCCAGGGTTAGGTTTTTGGATGTCTAGGAATTTTGGCATTCCCA
>ML789847.1:331314-342078 GCA_009831015.1 Picea engelmannii | reverse complement strand
AAGTGATCCAGAATTCGGCCACACATACAATACACTCTTGGAGGGTAAGCAAGTTCCCAATTTTCACCTCCAGGATGCCCTGCTTTATCACTTGGGACACCTTTGTGTTCCTTCAAGCGAGCGTGCCAAGATGATTTGGGAGGTGCACTACAGTCGAGTCACTGGGCATTTCGGGGTCGAGAAAACTGTGGCAGTACTGCAAAAGTATTTCTATTGGCCGAACCTTCGACAAGATGTCAGGAAGTACATCAAGTCCTTCATTGCTTGCGCCATTGCCAAACCGACCATCAAGAAGCAAGGCCTCTATACTCCGCTTCCTACCCCCAGTCGACCTTGGGAATCCATCTCTATGGATTACATGTCAGGCCTTCCTTCTACTAAGCATGGCAATGACTGTGTTTTTGTGGTCGTCGACCGATTCTCGAAGATGTCCATTATGATGGCCTACAAGAAGAATATCACAGCAGAAGCCACTGCTAAACTCTTCTTTGAACGAGTGTGGGTACACTTTGGGATCCCACAGTCTATCATCTAAGATCGGGACAGTAGGTTCCTTAGTACATTTTGGTCCAGCCTCTGGTCGATGTTGGACACCAAGCTCACCAAGTCCACATCTTTCCATCCGCAAATTGATGGCCAGACAGAGGTCGTTAACCGGATGATCGTACACATTCTGCACATGTACAATTCAAAGAATCCATGCACATGGGATGAGAGCCTCCCCTATGTACAACACAACTACAACCAGGCTCTCCATAGCTCAACTAGCCATATCCCCTTTCAAGTGGGCTTGGGATTCCAGCCACTATGTCCCATTGACATAGCCATGCCATTTATGGCTACTCAGAAAGATTAAGCTCATGTCCAGTCTGAGGCGGATAAGGCAAACAACTTCATTGAGCACATTCAACACATCCACCAATAGGTTCATGACATCTTGGACAGAGCCAATGCTAAGTACAAGCAATGACATGATCAACATCGGGTGCCACACAACTTCCAAGTGGGCGATAAAGTGTGGCTGCATTTGCAAAATGAGCACCTCGCTGGACCCCACCGCAAGCTTCGTCCGCTTCGATATGGGCCGTACACCCTCACCAAGGCTATAGGGGAAAATTCCTTTGAGCTCAACATTCCACCATTCCTTGGTCTGCACCCAGTGTTCAATGTGGACCACCTTCGGCCCTACTTTCCACCTCTACTAGACATATCCAACATGTCAGAACAACTCACACCAACAAAGTTAAATCTAGACTACATGGAACAAGCCAGAACTGATCAGATCATGGATACACAGATCAAGCACACCCAAAAACAAAGGATACCACTATATCGAGTTGTCAAAGCAGGCCAGCTCCTTCACCAAGGCAAATGGCTCACCTGGGACCAAGTTCAACAGAAGTTTCCTCATCTCATGGAGGAACTCAACGCAATGGGGACCATTGCCTCCTAAGGGGGGAGGAATGATCCAGGTGGATATTGGTGGCCACCCACCTATTCCACTTGGACCCCCACCATTGCTTCTTTCAGTTTTTCAGTTTTCGCACAGTTTACTATTTTTAGCAGTTTTTTCGGGTCCTGAACTTCCGGGGCCATTTTGAGGCCCTAAATGATGTTTTTTTGGGTATGTTTCTGTCACAAAATACTATCTAACAATGCTATTTTGTCTCAATAATTGTAGGCCTCGGATATATCTTTCCAACGAGCTATCATACGCCTAAAACGAAGATCGTATGCAAAAGTTACGACCCCGGGAAGTTGATGCACCAACTTACCCAAACGGGGCCCACATGACTTTTGACGCTTCATCTCCCAGGGTTAGGTTTTTGGATGTCTAGGACTTTTGGCATTCCCATTTATTGTAAAAGGGCCTTCAGATCCTCATTGTAATCATCTTCTCATGGATGCGAGTAGCGGCCACATCTCTTCTCAGAGATAAGCTACCAGCGCCCTAGCTAGTTTATTTCCATTATGTCTGTAAGCATATTTCAGTCATTTGTTATTAATGAAATGAAGTCTTATTTCCGCTGCATCTATGTGTTTATGTGTATTTCTGTATTTCATTGTGTTCCTACATAAATCCGGATCACAGAATCTTGCAGTCCTTAGTTTTTCAATTGGGAGGCAAGACTGTCTCTGTCGATGTATAAGTAGTCGATGCTCCCCTCGATTACAACTTGTTCCTAGGAAGAAGTTCGTTTTATGCCATGAATTTCGTCGCTTCATCAGTGTTTCTATGTGTACGATTCCCCTATCAAGGTAAAATTGTCACTATCGATCAGTTAGATTATTGTACACTCAATGCTCACACTCCTGCAGCCAGCGACATCCCTTTATTGGGATATTATAATATCACTTATGAAAGTGTAGGAGTAGGTATTTTAAAAGACTCTTCACTTATAGGTACCTTCTGTTCTCCCTGTTTCATCACTTTGGTGAGAAAAAAAATGGCACTTGCATGCCTAGTTGGGCCTGCTAGAGAAGACATAGGTTAGTGAGTGTATTAAACAAGCCAAACACATGAAATAAACAAGTAAACAAACTAAAACAACTAAGGAAATAAAAACTAGGATGCATAAGAAACTTAGAACCATAAAAAATCAACCAATGACCAAGATTATGCCACCAATGGATAACTATATTAGTTGGAAAAACACCGTAGAGAAAAATGAGGACTTATGGGTCCCCTCTTCCCCCTTGGGAGGCCTCTTGAGTTCCCTAATGGAGAGCTCTTCTTACAATGGAAGAAAAATGGCAAATGATGAAGAAAATCAATTCCTATTCCCTCAAGAGGTGAGTGGAATGGCCTATCACAATGATGATTGAATACTCCTAGGAGAAAAGAGGATTCTCAAGGGAGAATTGAGGTATCATAAAAATACTATGAATATATTGGTTTCTTAGTGCACCCATGGCCTCCATTTATAACATTTCTTCAAGGAAAAATTAAACTAGTTCTTAGTATGAACAAGGGGCCCTTTAGGACATCCTTTGGTCCTTAACTAGCCCCCCATTCAAATTTCACTCAGATTTGGAGGTCAAATCAAGTTGGGAGTTGGTCCATAAGTGGTTGGGGGGCCGAAAAGAACCATAAATGCATCGTTCATAGGAGTGCATAGAGTTTCTCGTACACAGTCACGCATTTGGTGCATTGTGCACTCTACAGAGTTTGTTGTCCCGCGCACTATGTGTGTGCTTCCTTTAGTGAGTTTGCGCATGTCAATTTTTGCCCAATTGTATAGTTTTTTCCTTTTGAAATTCATTTTGGTGCTGGTGGTGAACTAATTTTTGTTGGCATTGTTGTATTTTTGTAACCATTTGCGTACAATTTTGCGGACGAAATTCCAGTGATAACAGATGCCCCTGATGTGTGAGGTTAGGAGCATACGTATAGCTAAAATACATCAATTTTTATTCTACTCAGAGTTCCATTGTAATGAAGAGTGTTGAGAGGAACTGCAAGAGTGATCCGTCAGAGGGAGAGGGGAAAATATGGGAGCCAAACCTTTCTCTAGGGAAAAAATAAAATCTTTATACAAATGAGGCGGGCATGCCCCATGCTTGTGTCATGCAACTCAAAATGTAAGACAATAATTGAAGTTGTATGTTGATGTAGATAACTACAGCACCCTCCAGGGTGGTTTGATAACGACATATGAAAATTATGAATGGTGAACATACTCTAAAAAGAGGTAAGGACGCTTGTAAGGAGTGTCGATTACTCGTAGACATTGATGGTGTAACAAATTCAGAGGTCTTTGGCTGGTATAAAACAACTGCAATAGTCGCATAGTAAGAAGACCCACCGTAACATGACATTTTGCGGAATTCAAATTTTATGGGGTTCAACAAAATTGGAAAGAAATGAGGATTCTCTCTGTGTCGTCCGAGACTCCTCATTGTAAGGGTAATGAGAGTCAAGATAATGTCGCCCTTCTGGAGACTGCACTGATGTCGACAGAAAGGGAGACACGACTCCAAGAAGCAAAGGGCTTCATGAAAGCCACGATAATAAGATCATGGACTGATAGGGAACATGAACAAAGACAAGGTATGGTGAGACTCAATAATTCTCTTGGTTGGGAATATGTTTGAAGGATGATTTGGAAACAACCCTAAAAATGTATCTAGTGTCAGGGGGATGACTAGATATGGGGTTAAATTGTGTCAGATGATTGACAAAGAGGAAAAACTTAGAGATCAAGGGTAAATGGACATTGGGATACTCAAGGTTCGTGAATGATATTGAAATGAGAAAAAGAGAGTGGATGCCCCAACCAAGGGTGACATGGGCTGCATTGTCAGGAAAAGAAGGTCATCAAGGGTGATGACAAAAGGCTAAGTAAATGTTGGAAACAAAGGCTTTTTACAATTACCAAATAAATAAAGAATAATTCAGGATGAGTGTATAGATAAAGAAATGGGTGCCCCAGTGCAAGATGGCTTGGATTGTGAGGGAACAAGCCGCAAAGAGAACTGGTGGAGGGTGGGGGCCACATGGGTGGGTTTCTATATGAGGTAAATGAATGGAGGGAAATCTGCAGATGGGAAAACTTATTGTGGATGAAATGGAGGGTTAATGATACTGCAGAGGTGTAGTCAAATAGAAATGAGATGAGATAGCCTGGGAGTCCATTGGGAAATATAGAAACATGATGAGAAGAAGTATGTGGCTTATTCTCGAGAGTGCATAATACTATCAGGACTCCCATCCCTACGGGGTGAAAGCAGCATGAGTGTCAAATTTCTAGGGGGAACTATGAATGGGACAACTTATGTGGGGGAGAGTGCTACCGGGTGACAGTACCAGAATGCATCAGAGGTGACGGTACTACAGATCCGGATGTAGGGACCCTAAGGTGAACGTTGGAGGGTGTGACTAGAAGATGCAATTGATATTCATAGGGAATGATTACCTACCAGTGTCGAACATATACCTAAAGGTATTATTCTTCTTGTGATGAACAAGTAATTTCACACATTAAAAACCAAATACCTGACGTGAATAATATCTAATGATAAAGAACATATAACAACTATTTGATAATTTTGAACATGAGCATGTGTACCTGGACGTGTCATGAAAAACATGCTCCCCTGGGGATAATTTTAGATGGTGACTCGGGGAACATGACTATGTAGATGGCGGGACCATGATCCCATGGTTGAAGATGGATCTGGAAACAAAGGCTATGGGCTCCTGTAACTGAGTATGGAAGTTTGGAAAAAGGGACTATATCTGGTTGGTGGGCCCACAATGCCACCTCATTTGTAACCATTTCTATAGTGAATTGATGAGATCATTTGGAGGAGTTTTGGAGATTACAGGACGATGATGACGCAAAACACACACTTGAGGGGGTTCAATAGGATATTGTACTGGAAACATCATAGAAAAATGATGTGTAATTCGTCTAAATGTTGGGTTTGTTTCTTGGATAGATAAGTGAGGTTGTCCAAGTAAGTGAGGATGATGAAAGAAAGATCATGGAAAAAATAAGTCATGGCCCATTGAAACATAGCACCTACGTTTTATAGTCCAAAAGGCATGAAACGATAAGAAAAAGTACCCCATGGGGTATTAAAAGCGGTTTTATACTGATCTGTGTTAGGACCACACTATGTACCTTTTTGCCTATACTTTTTGCCATTATTATACTCTTGATTATCCATATTTGAGCTCATATTATCACTTTAGCTGATCATTCCAAAGGTATACAACGTCCCTTCTCATTACTATACGTTTAATCTGTTTTGCATAATATTTTACATTACTTTTGGACTTAACCATTGATTAGACTGCAGATTAGCATTTGAGCCCCGTTGCTAAAACACAGAACTGTCACACAAGTCCAAGGACATTGTTGCTGAAACACAAGAGTCTATACAGTCCGAGGTCTCTGTTGCTGAAACACAAGAGGCTATACAGTCCGAGGTCTCTGTTGCTGAAACACGAGAGGCTATACAAGTCCGAGGTCGTTGTTGCTGAAACACAGAACTGTCATACAGTCCGGAGGCGCAGATGCTGAAACACAGAGTTGTTACATAGCCCAGAGATGCAAATGCTGAAACACAGAGGAGACCGCCAGAACTAACGATGCTGAAACACGAACCGTTATAATCAGCGGTCAACAAGCACCAAAGCCGACACAATCAAGAGCGCAATTCATGTGGCTGAAACAGCCCGTGAATTGCGATGCTGAAACAACGTTGACAGCTATGTAAAGAAGCCGTTACTCAGTCATATCATCCAGCTCCTGTAATAGCATTGCTGTTGCATAAGATTAGGACACCCTGTTCTGAATTAGAAAGAAGATCCGGCTAAAGATAGGACTCAGATATACACTGTAATTTTTGATCAAATTGTATCGAAGGGTTTTTCTCTTTAAATAAGAGAAAAATCACCATTCGAGGGATCCAAGTTTTTATGTATTGAACACTTCAGAGAGAGGGACGCGCTTCACTTTTTCAGATTGTAATATGATGTTTTGACAGATGAATAGAAAATCAATTTGATTATCCGTCTCTAAGCTTTCCCGTTTTAGGGGAATCTTGTGAGAAGGGAGGGCCCACCTTCATCACAAGATTCACCCATAGTTTTAGAAGTGTGTTGGTTGAGTTTCTGTTTATATTTTGATTCATTTTCGTTTTTGCTGAAACATTGTTTTAATGAATTCCGCGTTGCTGAAACACTACTGACTCTGTCTTAGTTTATCAATTGAAATTTGTAATTCTTTTAATTAGCAATCTTGTGTGATGATTTTATGAGGTTAGCCAGGGATTGGGTTAAAAGGTTCCTGCTCAGACAGGAAGGAATCAAAACACCTTGTCTTCTGTAGATTTCATTCAATTCTGCAAGTGTGCTAGCCAGGGATTGGGTTAAAGGTTCCTGCTCAGACAGGAAGGAATCAGAACACCTTGTCTTCTGTAGATTTCATTCAATTCTGCAAGTGTGCTAGCCAGGGATTAGGTTAAAGGTTCCTGCTCAGACAGGAAGGAATCATAACACCTTGTCTTCTATAGATTTCATTCAATTATGCAAGTGTGCTAGCCAGGGATTAGGTTAAATGTTCCTGCTCAGACAGGAAGGAATCGGAGTACCTTGTCTTCTGTAGATTGCATTTATTTCCGCAGTGTGTAGCCAAGGATTGGATGCAGGGTTATTGCTCAGAAAGGAAGGGATCATACCATCCTGTTCTTGGTAAACTTCAATTTCACAAGTGAGCTGAAACAGAATTAGGGCCTAAGGCTCCTGATTAGAAAGGAAGGAACTAGACAGCCTTGTTCTCTGTTAGATAGAGTTAATTGTTTTTTGCTTACTGTTTTCATAAAAGAGTGTCAGTACTGAAGTCTCTGTTTGAGAGTAAGGGTCCTGTTCTCTGATTGCAAGATATTTGTTCTTCCCATTGCAAGTATTATTATAATGTAATCCAGGATTCTTAGATTAATCTTTAAAGATCTGCAATAGGGAAGTTGCTTTCCTGTGATTTAATTCAGAACTTCATTTTATTCAAACAAGTGTGATTAATTTAAGTTTCTTTACTACAACACTAAAGTTGCTTTTGGAATTGAGCATATATAGTGTGTGGCTATATTTGAAACAAAAGACTTCCCTGGGTTGATAATTTATGTTTCACTTGGTTGTTTGAATTAATTAAGCAATTATAGTGACCAACATTTTGGCGCCGTTGCCGGGGAAGATAGCTATAGATTTCAAAAGCACTTTTGATTTCTTTTCTTTAGATAAAAAGAATGCATGAAAGACCCCAAAACCCCCAAGGACACTAACCCTACAGGTGGCAAGGGAAAAGGAAAAGGAGGAAGAAAGACCTTCATTGATGACATTGCATCCAAGTCTGAATCTGCTGCTCAGCAACCAAACCTTCAAAAACAGAATTCCCAGCCTTCATTTCGAGAAATTTTCGGAACAGGGAAAGAAGTTTGGAGTCCGGAGACAGTCCAGAAGCCAGTAGGAGACATTGAGGACAGAGCAAGTGAAGCAGGAGAACAGACATAGGAAAACATGGATGAGTACAATGAACGATTGCATCATGAAGAACAGGTAGATCCTGAAGGAGAGGTAAAAGATGAAAATTCTTTTTCTACATTAGGATTTCCTATTGGTGATCTCCCTAGAGGAGCAGCCCCCATGAAAAACATCCCACTCTCAGCATTTCCAAATTTTCATGGGTTATCTTCAGAGGATCCTGATGAATTTCTGTTTGAATTTGATATATTATGTAGAAGCTATGATTACGTTTCTAATGCTCAGAAACTGAAGTTATTTCCAGCAACACTAAAAGAGAATGCACTAAGATGGTTTATGAGCCTTGGAGGCCACGTAATCACAACATGGGACCAAATGAAGCAGAAATTTCTGAACAAGTACCAGGACTACTGCAGAATGAGAGAAAAGAGGGAGGAACTATTTAAAATGATGCAGAAAGAAGACGAGAATCTAGAAGACTTTGTAGAGAGGCTTCAATACAACCTGCAAAGATCCAGTCATCCCAATGTAAGTAAGGATATTCTTAAAACTATTTTATTAAAAGGGGTAAGGGATGACTCTCTGGATATGCTGAACATGCTTGGGAAAGGGGACATATCCAAGGAATCATATGATGAAATTGTCAATTTATGCAAAATATGTTCAAGGGGAGCTTCAAGAAACAGATCGAACAACAGGGACACTACATTTTCAAGAGTCCAGAAATCAGCTAGTGGGGGAGCAACAAGAGCCGAGATAGGTAATCTACTTGAATATTTTAAAACCGAAATGCTGAGCTCTTTTTCCTCACAAATGGATACCCTGCAGATTAAGAAAAAGCAAGCAGAAGCAGAAGCAGCCTTGTCTATCTTTTGTCCTCAATGCAGAGATAAGCACCCAAAAAGAGAATGTCCACTGGACAGGAAACCTATCTGCACTATCTGCGACAAAGATCATGATACCCAAAATTGTCCATCCTTACCAGGGATCAAGGCAGCGTTACAACCAACGGACGAAGAAGCTGAAGCTGTCTATCTAATGACTTAGAGGAGGCAATGGCAACCGCGAGCACAAGGTATGAATTCTAACATGCCATTTGCATCTCCTAATTGTTGGAATAATTATTTTGCATTCAATCAAATGAATTACCCCCCCTTCAATCAAATGCAATACACTAATCAAATGAACTATCCATCCATGCAGCAAACTTACCCACCCATGCAGCAAAATAACCCACCCTTTGTTGATCCCTCAACATGGACCCCTTGGCCGCCACAACAACAGCCATATCAAAATCAGTGGAATCAAAATTGGAGAGGACAACAACCTGCCTTTCAAAATCAATTGCCTCAATTCTCACAGCCACTCTCCTTACCAGCAGGCACCCCTCCAAATAACCAAACAATGAGACCCCATCTACCTGTCCAACCTAACCCCAACCCGAATAATAAAGTTGTGCAGTGCATTGACATTTATAACCAACCCACACTTTCTCTTATCCCTGCACAATGCAACGATATACATCTCCGATATGGGAGAGTAGTGGAACCTACCATAGCTGATGTTACCTCCCCTAACCAAGAGGAAACACAAGAGCATGATGTACCCGAAAAGGTACAATCATCCTCTGACAATGCTGCTGAAACAACAACACCACCATTTCCTGAGCGTTTAACCTTAACTAAAACGCCTGAACCACCAGCCTTTAATCTTCTAGGGGAATTGCAGAATTTATATGTCAAAATTCCTTTATTGCTAGCACTCCGTGACGTACCTATTTATGCTAGGACAATGCGGGATATCTGTGTCAAAAAGCCTGGTAGGAAAACCAAGGATCCCCTTACAGTCCATGTTATGGGAGACCTGTCTACATTAATGTCAGGCAAGACTGCCCCAGTCAAATATGGTGATCCTAGCCACCCTACCGTTACAGTACAAGTTGGAAAAACAATCATCCCTCGTGTCCTGGTAGACCTAGGTGCAGCCATCAATATCATGACTTTAGAGACCTTACAACTGTTACAGTTACAAGATGAAGTCAGAGAGACCCCCACTATCTTAGAATTGGCTGACCGATCCACAATTAAACCAGAAGGAGTCATTGAAGACCTCAGCATCTCTGTGGAATCCTGGAATTACCCTGTTGACTTTACAGTGTTGCAGCCCAAAACAAAGTTGGGAGGTCATCCTTTAATTCTGGGTAGACCTTGGCTGGCCACAGCGGATGCTTTTATCAGCTGTATATCAGGGTCGATGACGATTTCAAATGGTTATGAAACAAAGCAGCTTACACTTTATCCTCATGCTACACCCCTAGCTAATCATGATAATTCTGTATGGGTAGATTTTGAGGAACAGCCTACTCAACCGCTTTTGACTATCAGACAAGCTTTAAGTCTGAAAGACTCCACTGAGGATGAAATAATCAACAGTTTTATTTGTGAACCTTCCTCTGTAACTCCAGAAACGCATAATCAATTAACTGCACTGTTGGAGTCTGATAATCAAGAAAATCTCAATTCAGAAAGCCCACCTCAAACACCTAAAACCATCTCCTCCAAAAGCATACCGACCGAAATTGAACCTGGCAAATCATTAAATATAAACCCGCATTTAACAGATGCTGAAACACAGCAGCTAATGAAGTTACTTCGGGAAAACAAAGAAGCATTCGCATGGGATTACACAGACATGAAGGGAATCTCCCCTGAATTATGTACTCATAGAATATATATTAAGGAAGATTGTCGACCAATCTGTCAACCTCAGCGACGAAT
>ML789847.1:278697-310942 GCA_009831015.1 Picea engelmannii | reverse complement strand
CCATGGCCTTGATGTCGTAAGGTCCCTTCCAACTGTCCTTCGTTCCCCACACACTTCTTGCTCCAAGGATTCTAAGACCATAGATCTGATAGCTACTCACAATCTATCTTGACAAAGCAAATCTCAAAGCCACTCTAACCAAGGCAATAATTCCAAGCCAAAGAACCAAAGCTATGAACCCCTTCTCCATGAGAGCTCCTCTCCTTTTATAAGCTGAAGAAGATAAGGTGAGGAGGTTAGGATGATCCCACTAAATCATGAAAGCGAGTAAGATCCAAACCATTCGGATGCCACCTCACCAAAGAAGCTTCTCCTTCTAGAAGATTCGAGAAATCGCTCATTTTTCCCACGTGCTGGAATGTTCGCACCCTAGCTATATAGCAACCTATGAACTGTTCGCACCCTGGCTATAGTGCAACCTGCGAGAATTGGTCATTCTCGCACCCTGCCTATATAGCAACCTGCGAACATTCCTTTTTATAAGGTTTTTACATAGGAAAAAGCAATTTCTTTTCTCAGGAGAAGTTCTTCTCTCTTTCCTCTTTAAGAACTTAGGCCACTGTGACCCCTCTGAAGACAACAGATAGGTCTACATCATTAACGATCATAGGGATGACGAACATAATGTGTAACAGAGGGGGAGCAACAAGATATGGATGTTGGTAAGGGGGAGTTGGGTAATAACATGGCCCTCCATATGGTTGCAAATATTGGGGTGCACCATACATAGGTGGTGGTTGGATGTAAGGGTTGTGGTGTGTCGTGGTACCAATAAACTCATATGTAGCATGAGACATCCTAGGTTTGTCCTGGCCAAATGGTACGGGTCTGGATGCATCACGTAATACTATGTATAAGTAACCCAACTGATCATAAATGAGGTCGAACTGTTGGGCCTTGCTGATGGATTATTCTTCGGATTGGGGGAAGGTGGATGCTACATCTTTGGCAAGTATAGAGATGAGTTATTTTAGAAACCAATCGAGAGATTGTTCTTTGGTGGTTTCTGCTTTACATAAACTACGTCGTCGATGCAATTCATGGATGTGGTTGGCAATATGAATAACTGAGGTTTGTTTTCAATTGGAGAGCAGTTCTAAACCAGTGTCATGATGAATTGGTAGTTGGAAAAATGACAAAAAGGCTTTGGCCAAGGATTCAAAAGTCACATGGGACCCTGATTTTTCGTCCACATACCATTTGGTTGATGGACTAGTGAGTGTTATTTGAAATAAACTTAAGTGGATGGAGTCATCCACAATGTTTTTTGAAGACCACCATAAGTGGAAGGTCATAACATGGATGGTGGGATATTCCCCGGGTTTTCCTTCAAATTTTGGAATATCTGAAGGTAGTTTGGTAGGAAAATTGGGCCATGTGGGGTCATGTAAAATGGGATCATTTGTGAGTTTAGTAAAATATGTAATGTTTAGAGATGATAAGTATGGTATGGGGGGAGTTGGTGGAGGATTAGTTCCAACCATGGTTTGAATAGGTAGTGGACCCGACCCTTGAGAGGAATTTGGTGGGGTTGTACTTCTCCATTGAGAAGAAGTTCCCCCCCCTCCTCCTTGTGAAGGAGAGCTTGTGTATGGATGGACTTGGGAACTGGACCCAAGCAAAGTGGAACTAAGAAAATCTGATCCCAAAATAGTGTCACTCACGGGGGTGTGAGATGGTCGAGTCGATGAGTTGACAAAAATAGGAAATCCTCCTAGAATAGGAGGGAGATTTTGCAAGCATTTGGAACGACGGGGATTTTGTGGGTCCCTTATCATGTTCGACTAGAAAAGTGAATGTATTCAAATGGTGATGAGAGAAATAAATGAACAAGAGATTTGTATAATTTGGACCTTCACAAGATAATATAACTCACAATTTCATGTAATCAAATGAGCATCATACATAAATATAATGTAAATAAGAATACATGTGGGTAGGTGGATTTTATCCACACGGGGGAACAAATAAAACAAATTCTTGTGTCCTAAAAGATGTATCCTCCTTCCTCTCAAATAGCACTGGACCTTCCAAGAGCACTCAACATTTTGATCTGAAGCCACTAGAAGAGGAACTATTGAAGGATGAAATAATAAGTTATTATGAGGGGTAGAGGGTGCATATCATGAAAGAGATGGCGATATTTTCCAATAGACACACAAAATATGATCAAGGTTGTTACAAGATAATCCCCCTGCGGACAAGTGGATTTCCTCTTGGATACTAGACCCCTATGACCAACACAGAAAATTTCTATTGTGGACACTGAATTTCCTTTTCATGAAGCTAAACTATCCAAAAAAGAAGAAGGAAGAAGAGTAAATACATTTTACCAACGTTTATCCTTGCTCGATCCAGGCCGATCTTGATCTCCAAGTTCTTCAAAAGGTCCTGCAATACAATGAGAAACAACAAAAATACTTCCTACTCTACCATGATTAACTTCATAATAGATCTATGAAAGAAACAAGTTCATGAAACATACACAAACTTTAAAGAAAACATGCCAAGCATAGATTTGTATTAATGAAAAAAAATCAAATGCTTACAGCCATGGATGTAGGTGTAGCAACGTCACCAAGATCTCTTTGTCTAGACCCTTGCTCAAATAATCCACACATAGAATGTTGATGCTTCAATGATATCTCCCTTATGAGATCATAAGTTTGATACTTCACAATGTCTCCATATCAATACCACTCATGAGATCGTAAGTTTGGTATCTCTCAATCTCTATATTTTCACCATGAAGAGGTCTCCTTATATAGGCTTGGAGAGGCCCAACCACCTTAGAGATTATTTGGATAGGTTGAGGATATTTCTCCATCAGTTTTGGATCCTGCCTAAGATGTAGCCTTGAAATCAGATTTGAATCCAACTGATTTCCAATATAAGGGGGATTTTTCCCTGATTCTCCTCAACAACCCAAAATTTGCTCAAACAGGCCAGCGCTCCCCCACAAAGGTGCAAAGAGCATTGCAACGTTCCCTCAAAGAAGGCTAGGGAGTGCTGGCACTCCCTGACAGTGGGCAGGGGAGTGCTTCCCAAAATTCCTTCAGAAAATCCTAGAGCTCTCCCAGAAGGGCGTACATGGTGCTGCAACGCTCCCCTAAAGAAGGCTAGGGAGCGTTGGCACTCCCTGGCAGTGGGTAGGGAAGCGCTGCCCTCAAAAATTCATTTTTAAGTAGTTTTCTTCATGGAAAATGATTTGTACTCTTCATCAAATGATTTCTCTTCCTTAAACCAGTCTTTGAAGGTGTCTTAAGTGTCCCTATGATGTCGTTAGAGACATGACATAGACAAGATGGTAGTATGATGTTTGCGACACTTGCGAAACTTAAGGCCAATAATGCAACACTTGTGACACTAGTCATGACGACAATATGTCATCATTAAAGTGAGTAATTTTGATGTGTAACAGATTTCCCCCCAAAGTACGAAGTTAGAAGATAGAAACTGATGACTGAAGTACTTTGTAGACTTTTTCAAGCAAGGGTATGGACTTAGAGAACTTGGTAGAAGCTGCACACAACCATCAAACAAATATTATGATATGTTTCAAACCCAAGGAAAACATACCTATGCTTGAGTGATAAAGACTTTCAAGGTATGGCCGCCATAAAATACACTACAGATCCATAATTGTATTAACAAAAAGGTATAGCTAGCCAAGATACAATGTGGATCTATACTCCTATGACCTGAACTAATAGTAGCCATGAAGAATACACAGTGGATCTATGAGACGACAAGACATAGCCCCGAACAATACAAAGTGGATCTATGTGATAGTATATGTGTCAACATTCAAAATAAAATCTGTCACAACTTGGGCAAAGTATATATTAGAGTGATCACTCAACCCAGGGTCTTCTTATCGATCCTGATGTGGTACGAGTCTAACCATGTGAATATATGTTCTGATGTCAAACATGGTAGAAACCACTTGATTATTGGTCAATGAGGTAAACCGTTAACAAGCGTGAGGGAAATCACCATTGATGTCAATGATTCCCAAGGTACCCTTGTACATTCCAACAAATTTGAACAAATGAGATGAAGTCGAACATTCATGGAATCACCCGATCAGGGGTCAATGATGTAAACCCACTTTTGGAAGCGAGGTGGCCTTCCATTGAGGCATGCAGGTCCCAAGGTACTAACTGGTTCCTAATTCTAGTTCCTGGATGATGTGTTGAAGTCGATAGGAATAGACTCGTCGAAGGAGGGCCTTGCTGTATCCCCCATCAACAACACGAAACTGACACAGAGATGTAATTGGTGGATCAAATGAACATGGACTGACATGAGTACTGAAACAAGAATTTGTGATGGTTGACTCTCAAGGAAAATACTTCCCTTGAACACTGAGGCATGATAGCAAAAAACATGACATGGAACAAAACTTGATAATGCCGTGGATACTATGACTTTCGTCGGGCATAGATGATTTTAGGGGCTAAATTTCACAAATGGGCTAATCTTCCATGGTTTTTCCCAAAAAAACGATTTGCCAATTTCCATTTTTTCTGAAAATGATTCGCCCAAATTCCATAGAATAAAATTATTTAACCTTAAAATCTCCAAAAGTTTATAAAAAGTATATAAAATCCTTAAACATTTGAATATTTTTACAAAACTATCGCCAAACATTTTACATTTTGCATATTAAGGACTAGTAATATTATCCCATGTTTCTACATTTTAATATAAATTTCCATCCTTAAAATCATCCTTGTCGTCGGGTGACCCAAAGGAGTAAGGAAACTTAAAGGATTGGTTTAATGCAGAGGTTCAGTGGAAAAATGCATGCAAAGATAAAATTTTGTGTTCAAGGGTGACTGTAAGAGTTACAGGTAATGTTCTCAAAAACTGCTTGGCTTGCTTCCTTCAATTTTTCCCCCATCCAGATAGACGAGTACCTCTTTTTAATTTAATGAGCTCGAGGAGGGTAACACATGCTCGATATAACTCACCTTCGGTAAGTCCCTCTTCCTTTGTTTAACGAACTGGAAGAAGTAAGGGTTTGATCCCTTATGGGCCCTTCAATGTATGATTGTTTAATGAGTCTAGAGAAGGTAAGCTCGGTGGTTTTTCATATTTAGAGAGTCTAAAAATGACTTAAAGATGACTCCAGTGTTGTACTTTTTCGTAATGTTAGTCTCACGAGGCCAAAAAAGAGATAAATTATCACTCGAAAGATGCCATTTCAAACCTTTTAACGAGTGGGAAAGGAAGCAATATCACTCGACAATCGTTTCACGTTTAGAGAGTCTGAAAAGAGCTTAAACATGACTCCAAGGGGTTCCTTTTTCGTATAACCTTTACGAGTCCGAAAAAGTGATAAAAGTTTAATCAGTTGCATTCTCATGTTTTTTTGAGCATGAGAAGGAACTAAGACCATGCTTGGTATGCCCCCAGCTTGAAAATCTAGTGGCTTAACTCCAGAATGATCATCAAAGGCTGGAGACATGCCCCGGAAGCTTCAATTCATTCACCGACTTTGAGGTTGTCACCAATTTCTCTACTATATGGAGAAAAAGGATACATGTGGATGAAATGAAGGTTAAAATACAAGACCTAACAAAATACTCGACTCGACATCTATGAGATCTGGCGAAAGACTCAAACTAACAGGAGAGGTGACTGTTTCATTTTTTAACGAGATTGACACAGGAAAAGAACTATGCTCAAGGCTCTGGGTTGAATCCCCAGATTTATGTTTCATTTTTTAACGAGCTTGCTATAGAGAGAAAAAACTATGCTCATGACCTATGTTTCATTTTTTAATGAGCTTTCCACAGAGAAGAGAAACTGTGCTCGTGAATTTTGTTTCATTTTTTAACGAGCTTTCCACAGAGAAGAGAAACTATGATCGTAGCTTCTATTTCATTTTTTAACAAGATTTCCACAGAGAAGATAAACTATGCTCGTAGACTCTTCTTGATCATGGCTTCTAAGAGGATAACGCTCTGGAAGGACACCATGTCAAGGGACAAAACTCAATCATGGCTTCCAATAGATATTCACTGGATGGAAGAAGAATGCTCTGGAAGGAACACATGTCGAGGGCCGCAATAAGGGTAAGGAGATCAGCCTCCAATAGCCCTATCGAAGATATCGCCATGTCAACTACTGGATCTAAATCATCATGAGTTGAATTCATGGGAGACAACGCCACATAATTGACATGTGGCATGGGTGATACAAATTGAATATAAGACCCGGTTAGGGAGGTTATTGGGTTGATGGTCAAGTCAGGGCCAACAAATGAAAGTTGATCAATAGTCACCATTCTTCCATTGTGCGGGAAAGATATCACACAAAAAACATTGGACACAATATCTTTCATGGCATAGACATAATCTCACCCAAGGAGTAAATCAAAATCCAAGGGGTCCTGGACTACCATAACGTTAATAAAGACATTTTTCCCTCCCAAAGTTATGGGAAACTAAGGAAGGATCCCTAAAGGGTGAATGGTTCTTCTGTTAAAACTGAACATATTTTGGGTAAATGGCACAAGCTGAGGATAACCCAAATCTTGCTAAGCAATAGAGGACAAAATACTAATGGATGAACCTTCATCTATCAGCGCATGAGGAACGTCCCAACCACAAACCTGTACTGTAATCTTGAAAGGAATGTGAGAGGGAAGATGAGGTCCAGTTAGCACACCCCAATAAAAAAGGATGGACTCATTACTTGGAGGGGGTTGCATGGGATAAAGAGGAATCCCCCCCAACACGGTAGATTCTGTATCAACGAGAAAAATGTGGGCAGAATCGGGTTTACTCTCTAGAGGGAGAGTAGGGTCAATCGATGATGGGATATGATCAAACACATTGGCATGCTTCAGAGGAAGAGTGGAATTGATCGATGAAGGAACCGAAACAACCACTTTGACATTCTTCGGATGAAGGGTGGGAATGACCAATGAAGGAACTGGATCAGTCACTTTGACACTCTTTGAAGGAAGAGTGGGATCGACCGATGGAAGAACCAGAGCAACCACTTTGGCACTCCTCAATGGAGGAGAGGGATCAATCGATGGTGAAACCATATCGACCACTTTGGAACTCATAGGAGGAGTGGGATTGACCGATGAAGACATCAAATCGACCACTTAGGTTTCATTCTCCAAGGGGAGAATGGGTTCGATAGGTGGAAACATGTCGATCGTTTTGGTTAGTGGTTCAACTGAGGATGAAACTAGATTGACCACTTGATCAACCAGATTGACCAGGGATGGAACCAGATTGACCAGTCCATCAAATAACAATGGGTTGGGAGAAATATTATGATAACCGATTGGAAGTTGAAGCTTTTTCAAAAGAGAGTAAGCCTCGTCCATACAAGGAAAAAGGTGAGAATAATGATCACCTTCGCATAACATACAAGGAAATTTGACAGTTGTCTTCTTCTTACCAACCTTAACGTCACTTGTTAACGAGGCATCACCAGGATGTCTAGCAGAGGCCAATGATGTGGAGGACCACATTTCTAATACCTTGGGAAGACCAGGGAAATCCCTCAGAAAGTGGTCACCCTTACAAATCCTGCAAGGGAATTTGGATTTAAGTTTCTTCATTTTAATCTTCTTGACCTCATCAACACTCCCAGTACTATTAACAGTAGATGGTTTCTTAGATCCAACATCTGATGTAGTTGGAGGCTTGGTCCTTTTCGGGTTCTGATTCTTCTTCTCTTTCTGTTTATTCTTCTTCTGATCAGCCTGGCTACTTGCTTTAGATATTTCACTAGGAGAAGAAGGAGAAAATGAAGGAGACTTAATGGGTGAATAAGGCGAAAAGTTGACATGAGGTTGACGTGTGGGTGGTGTACTGACATCTGAAGTATCAGGTGCAGTTGAAGCACTGGGAGGATTCGAGATCACAGGAGTGGGGAATAACCAAACTGGGAATCCGATGGTGAGTCCCGGAAGACTCAGTGTGGAAATGTACGGAGGAACAAAGCTTCCAAAATAAGGAAAGGTGAAAGGTTCCCAGGGACAAGGGGTTCCTCCATTGGTACTCATAGGAATTGATGCCATTAACACTACATCGACCTAAGTTCCACTAAGTAAAACAAACAAAACACGCTATGAATCTAAAAGCAAACAATCAAACAAAACTTGCCACAATGAAACTGCTAGTTGGTGATGAAATCCAACATCGCTAGATCAATATAGGAAGGGGCAGGGATAGAGCAGGTGGATCAATTATGTTGGCAACCTTCTTAATAGACTTATGCCTTGGTGCAATATTCCACGCATTAAATGTGGATTTACCCTCCAAGGAGCCCGAGTGAGTTTGACCAACCTCTGTTCTAGGTACAGTGAGACTTCCCTTCACTGTCACCTCATGTAAGACCCTGAATATTATGTCTACTAAGGTCACCAAATCGTAGTCATCCCCTAGGCGGGTATAGTCAATAGTCCATTCCAAACGTATGGGTAGGATAATAAGTCCGAAATCCTTCGAGAGAACTGAGGAAAAATGGACCAGTAGAACTCCAGAGGACCCTAAACCGATTCGGAATTCACGAAGCACCAAGACCAAATGAAGACAGTTGAAACTCAAGAAGAACCCCCAATATATGATTTGACTACTACGAACGGTTGAACCATGGAGGGATAATCTCTGTAACTCTCCCGAACGCGACCTCGTGCGTGACCCGTGTGTGAGAGGGGGATCCCAGAAAGCCTATACGACACTTGGATTTGCTCTCCCTATCGCAATATGATAATGTTTATTTGACAGCTTTGGAAATTTATCCTTTCAACCTATTCCAAATCCCTACACCTTAAGCTAATGTAGGTTTTCTAACATAAAATATAAAAATGTCTGATGAATTTTAGTTAAGCACTTGATTTTAAGGTTGTTGTTTACTCAGAGGTGTATGAGAGTGAAAACTGATGATATCATGACTCAATTCCCAAAACATGCATAAGAAATGATAAGAAATATTTTATTTCAATGAATATATATTTAAGGGAACGAGAAGGATTTTCCTTTCACTTTCAAACACTAAGATGCAATGACCTCATTCAATAGTCCTCAATCAAAAATCTGATACAATGCTAAAATGTTTATAAGTGACTGATAATCAGTTTGATGTAAATCTTCCTATCTTAATCAAACTTCAATATGTGTTAGATTTAAGCAACCCAAAAGAAACCTTCACATAAACAAAAACACACCCTCGTTGTGATCAAACAGGATAAAATAAAACCAAATCCTGACAGGAGGAAATTCTTGGAGAAAAGAGCTCAAAGATCAAAATGAAATAGTGAAAAGATCTTTGAATTTCCTTAGACCAACTTTCAGTCAATCAGATAAGTGAGAGAGTAGTAGATCGACTCCAAATCTCAAGGAAGAAGAGTGACTCAAAGAAAGGAAAATAGATGTCAAAAATCCAAACAAAACATCATCAATCCTTAGAAATCAAATAATTGGAGGCTAAACAAGGACACACTAAGATAGCATAAACCCTGAGCAAATGAATAAGCAAAAAGAAGATTGAGAAAAACTACTCCCAAGAATATTTTTGCAAAAAAAGGGGCAATTATCTGGTGTCAAGGGTACCAGATCATTTCAACACTCTTTGGGAGCCTGCCAGGGAGTGCTAATGCCCTGGTGGTAAAGGCAGGGGAGCGTTGGCCTCTCAGAACTCAAAATTTTTCCTAGAAATAAAAAAAACTCAGGAAAAATGCAAAAATTCAGTGTGTAAGATGAATCCAAGTGACAACAACACATCTAAGGATCAGAGACACAACATGCATAATATTAAAAAATTAGCAAAGGCCAAAAAAATACCTAGGAAAGGAATAAAAAATCAAAGTTCCTTCCCAGTGGAGTCACCAATTTCTGTTACAGGATAATCCCTCTGCGGACAAGTGGATTTCCTCTTGGATACTATACCCCTATGACCAAGATAGAAAAGTGATATTGTGGGAACTGAATTTCCTTTTCATGAAGCTAAACTATCAAAGAAGAAGAAGGAAGAAACGTAAATACCTTTTACTGGCGTTTATCCTTGCTTGATCTAGGATGATCTTGATCTCCAAGTTCTTTAGAAGGTCCTGCAGTACAATGAGCAACAACAACGATACTTCCTACTCTACCATGATTAGCTTCATAATATATCTATGAAAGAAACAAGTTCATGAAACGTACACAAGCTTTAAAGGAAACAGGCCAAGCATAGATTTGTATTAATGAAAACAAAGTGAAATGTTTACAATCATGGATGTAGGTGCAACAACTTCACCAAGCTCTCTTTGTCTAGACCCTTGCTCAAATAATACACACACAAAATGTTGATGATTCAATGATATATCCCTTATGATATCATAAGTTGGATACTTCACAATGTCTTCATATCAATACCACTCATGAGATCATAATTTTGGTATCTCTCAATCTCTATATTTTTACTATGAAGAGGCCTCATTATATAGGCTTGGAGAGGTCCAACCACCTTAGAGATTCTTGGGATAGGTTGAGGATATTTCTCCATAAGTTTTGGATCCCCCTAAGATGTAGCTTGATGTTAGATTTGAATCCAACTGATTTCCAAGATAAGGGGGATTTTTCCCTACTTCTCCTCAACAACCCAAAATTTTCTCAAACAGGATTGTGCTCCCCCAAAAGGGTGCATAGAGCATTGCAACGCTCCCCCAAATAAGGCTAGGGAGCGCTGGCACTCCCTGACAGTGGGTAAGGGAGCACTTCCCAAAATTCCTTCAAAAAAGCCTAGTGGTCCCCCAGAAGGGTGTACAATGTGCTGAAATGCTCCCCCAAAGAAGGATAGGGAGCAATGACACTCCCTGACAGTGGGTAGGGGAGCGTTTCCCTCAAAAATTCATTTTTAATTAGTTTTATTCATGGAAAATTCTTTGTACTCTTCATCAAATGATTTATCTTCCTTAAGCCAGTCTTTGAAGGTGTCTCAAGTGTCCATGTGATGTCGTTAGAGACACGACATAGGAAAGATGGCAATACGATGTTTGTGACACTTAAGGCCAATAATGTGACACTTGCGACACTAGTCATGACGACAATAGGAAATTGTTAAAGTGAGTAATTTTAATGTGTAACAAATGTGCAGTTGCAGCCCACAATTTCCACCTGGGTAGATGTCCTAAATTTGGTCACTAGGTACCTCGGTCAAAGTGCGACATTTATATTTTCGGCCTTAGAAATGCGTCACGGGCTATATCCCTTCCAAGATTTGGGTGGCTCAATGGGGGATGCACAGAAAAACTAGACCTTGGATTTCAACCCTTCACGGGTATCTCCCTGCCTTGTGGTGTAGGAACACTTGACCTGGAGGATTTTAAAGTTCCCTATTTGTCAACTTCTAATGTTTGGAAATGTGAGAACCAGATAACGAGGGGTTATTTGGATGCCTACCCCTGAGATCCTACCTAGACTAAAAAAAATCTTTTGACACCTCCTATGGAGGAAAAATTATTGAGTTTTTAGAAAAAAATTAGGTGTGGTGGGCTAAGAGATTGGGGGTGTGAACCAATATCGTTTGAATGAAGTAGGTGTGGATAATTTCTCAAGAAATAGTGGGAAGTTTTAGAATTCCTTTGGAGAAAACCTACTTCAACCTCCACAATTCAAGATGGAAATTATGTGATTGAGGAGTGACTTTGTGTGTGAGCAAGTGAAAGAGTGTGCCAAATTTTAATAAGTTAGGTGTGAATTTGCAACATGTGGACTTCTTGTGGTCCTTACAAATCTTTGTTATCTAGCTTACTAAGTGTCATTGGTACAACCTTGTAGAATTTTAAAATCCATAAAGAAATAGCATGTGGACATATGGGTCCTTACCAATCCTTTAAACTCCATAATATTGTTTACACTAAGAAAGCTTGAAAAAATATCCTAGATTGAAATCATGTGGGCATGTATGGGCCTGTTACTTTAATCTTTAAACTTCCCTAGTGATGTAAACTAAGAAAGAAATTTCAAGAAACTATCCTAAGTTTGTAACATGTGGGCATGTATGAGCCCTTATAACTTTAAGATGATTTCAAAAATAAAATAAGAGGAGACCTAGGGGGGATTTGTCATTTCCTAAAGAGTTTTTGTTAAGGGAGATGAAATGTGCCTTTAACCACCTTTCTGATTCTAAAGATATCTCTATGGTGTAAGAGAAGAGCATACCCAATGATCAAATTTAATTTTCAGTCCCAATGCAAGTGTTTTTATATGTGATAACAATAATCTCAACTTAAAGTTTACAAACCAAACCAGCCATCCCTGTGGAAACCAAAGAAAAAGAGAAAAATATTCGGTTATTTTTACCCCATAAGTGCCTATGTTTAGCTAACCTTTCATATGGGAAAGGAGTCTAAGTGGAGTGCATGGGAATTATAAATTGCATGAAAGAAAGAATTTAAAGGCTAGGGCCCCTCAAATCATCACAAAAACCCTTACAATTTTGAAAATATGGAAATGTGCGCAGGTTACAATTCTGACAGAGGCACAGTGCGCATAATGCGTTGAGAAAAGAAGCCTTTTGGTATCACAATGCACTAAGTGCATGTCTATGGGCTGGAATACCCATGCACTTTCTGATATGCATCTGGGGGAAATTTTTTGAGTGAAATTCTCGTCCTTCGGCTCAGAATTTGGCTTTTGACAGGTAAGGGGGCCGGTTTTGGTACCTGCAAGAAAAATAAATTAAAAAGAAGTGCTCTCTAAGTCCAAATAGGGTGGAATTTGATACGTCTCCCCAATATGGTCGCCAATCTGTTGTTCCCATTTCGTCACTTGGGTGAGAAAAACAATGGCACTTGCATGCCTAGTTAGGCCTGCTAGAGAATACATAAGTTCGTGAGTGGATTAAACAATCCAAACACATGAAATAAACAAGTAAACAAATTAAAACAACTAAGGAAATAAAAACTAGGATGCATAAGAAACTTAGAACCATAAACAATCAACCAATGACCAAGATTATGCCACCAATGGATAACTATATTAGTTGGCAAAACACCATAGAGAAAAATGAGGACTTATGGGTCCCCTCTTCCTCCTTGGGTGGGCTCTTGAGTTCCCTAATGGAGAGCTCTTCTTACAATGGAATAAAAATGGAAAATAATGAAGAAAATCAATACCTACTCCCTCAAGAGGTGAGTGGAATGGCCTATTGCAATGATACTTGAGAAACATAACAATACTATGAAGATCTTGGTTTCTCAGTGCACCCATGGCCTCCATTTATAACATTTCTTCAAGAAAAAATTCAACTGGTTCTTAGAGTGAACAAGGGGCCCTTTAGGGCACCCTTTGGTCCTTGACCAACCCCCCATTCAGATTTTTCTTAAATTTGGATGTCAAATCAAGTTGGGAGCTGGTCCATAAGTGGTTGGGGCACTGACAAGAACCATAAATGTGTCGTTCACAGGAGTGCATGGATTTTCTTGTACACAATCACGCATTAGGAACATTGTGAGCTCTACAGGCTTTGTTGTCCCACGCACTGTGCACACGCTTCCTTTAGTGAGTTTTCACATGTCAATTTTTTCCCAATTGTATAGTTTTTTCCTTTTGAAATGCATTTTGGTGTTGCAAGTGACATAATTGTTGTTGGCATTGTTGTATTTGTGTAACCATTCGTGTGCAATTTTGCAGATGAAATTTCAGTGATAACACCTTCCCTACATGATCAAGGATCTTTTCATCTAACTGAATTATAAAGAATTCTATTAAATGAGAATAAATTAAAGTGCACCATTAAAGAAGGAAAAACTCAATAATGAAGAGACATAAGCATCAAATCTAAAAAAAAAACTTGATAACAGAGTTCATTCTTGGTGGATTACATCTCCAGGTCCTGCTCTCAAATGGGTAGGCATTTTTATTAACTCAACAAAATAATTTGGAAAAATACATAAGTATACCTCATTTTGGAATTAAGCTGTAGAATCTTTGCTCAGATTAGAAAACATACAGCACTATTGAATTTGTGGCATCGAATTACCCAAAAATGATTATCTCCACGCCTTGATATAACTCTGGCACTCCCAGGACCAAGATAATTTTTTTCTCGGTTTTTTTTCCCTGCAACTTGCAATTAATTCCCAAAAATTCCTCGTAAATCATGCCCGATCGTACCGTCGCGTGCCTCCACCCCATTCACTGAAGGATTTCAATTTTTAAATAAAAATTGCAGGTGTTGTAACCAATGGGGCCATTTGGCCTATTGGTTGGGGGAGCTATAATTAAGGTTTATACAATGGGGGAGGTCCCAGGGTCGAGCCCGCAAGACTCCCCTTTTGGGTTTTGGTTATAACTTATATATATATATATATATATATATATATATATATATATATATATATATATATATATATATATATATATATAATTTTGTATGGTGGTTCCACCAACTTGGAGGTAGTTTAGATATATTCATTGGGCCACCATATTTGGCATGGTTTAGCCAGATTTGATGGACCCACCATTTTATTTTTCGAATTTTATTCTTGGGCCCTCATTAGGCATTTTCCCACTGACATGTGGCAGCCCATGACTGGGCCACATGGTGGAAAACCATTGGGCTATGCCAACCACTTGTATAGTCACCTACCATGTCAGCGTACGGTCTTCCACCTCAAATTCCATATCATCCTACCACATCATCCTTCCACATAATCATACGGTTGACCACGTGGCTGTACGGACTGCCATGTGGTGCTTTTTCATTGGTCCACGGATTGACCTGAAAAAGACAAAAACGAGTGACACGTAGCAGCCTTTGGTGTTGCGACATCACCATGATGACGTCATGTTGATGTCAACATGATACGTGTCACCTCCTACACATGCCATGTACACTGTACGGATACTAATGAAATCTGTACTGATGTCTATGTCAGCAGTATGGATGTTGATTCATCCCATGTTGACTGGGCTAGGTTGACCAAACTTTGACCATGAATATCTTTCGATCCGTAACTCTGTTTGACGAGTCGTTTGCATTGTTGGAAATCTTGCGACGCTCTCTTCACGATGATACTACTTTCAATGAGTTTTTAGGACTTTGATTTTTTTCCCTTTCTCTGTCTATTGAGGCCATTATGAGATTCCTTAGTTGCTTCTGCGAGTTCTACGCTGTCCTTAGTATTCTCTGGATCTTTTTTGGATCATGCCTTCCCAATGAGATCTTTTTGCACCACCAAAATATTTTATCAATCAACATATAAGTGAGGGAAGAGTTCCCTCACTTTGTCCTTCTCAATCCACTTTTCTTTGCTTTGATGTGTGCCCTTTAAGCCTACTCGAAGATAATCAAACTCACCCCTACGTGAAGTCCTCATCCTTTTGTCTAGGATGATATATTCCTTTAACTCATCCAAGTACTCAGGAGAAAACTCATCAACTGAAGGTATTGAAACTTCCTCATCATGATCCATGATCATGGGATGCTAAAAAAGTTTCAAGTTCTCTATATTTACAGCTGAGTAAATATGCATGTAAGGTGAAAGATCTAGACAAAAAACATTGGTACCACTTTTCTCCAAAATAGTGAAGGGTCCTAAATCCATTTAACTCAACATTAGGAACCAAACCCGCCATCGAGGCCCAATTAGAATCTGCAACGTTTGATAGTGGAATGGTCCTCCTGATCTTGCAATTTTGCCAATTAATCCATGGGATTTACGTAGTGATTTACAAGGTATCTTCTTGTGAAAACTCCTCCTTCATCTTGAACGTTCTCTTTTTGTATTTTCTCTTATAGGTGAGTCTGATAAAAGATAGGTGATGTTATAAACCAGTTGGGTAAAATAAAATGGGGGAAAACTTAATTATTGAAGAAGGCTGAGCTCGGGATAAACCTCGTGCTCAAGCATGCAGACAAAGGTTTTCACACATACGACAAGCCTAGTTGGTATTTCAATTATTAACTGAGATACAATTATTGAAAGAAAACATAGATGAAATAAATTGATAGCAAGAAAATTAGTTTCCTTAGCTCTAATCACTAATCACACATTAACACAATGATTTGCTTTCCATCATTAAAGATAATAACTATAAAAATATTGAATCAACTAACTTATCAATAGATTTAGAAACACTTACTCATTACAACATCCATTCATGAGATAAAGTCAAAAGTAATTCCTCCTTATGATCCAATCACACATGCCTTTGATGTAAAACAAAAATTTGTCTCCGGTCCTAAACAAGACTTCTCAATTAAGGTAGTTCCAAAAGAGTTCTTTACAATTCCAAAAATGTGGGTCTTTGCAAAAACCATCGACCCTTTATAAAAGGTCGATCCTCTTATTTAAAACAACTTATTAACTAAAAATATCTATCAAAGTGAAAGCTAAGTAAAACAAAACACTGCCACATGGTGCTTCCATCTCTCTATCTTCTAAGAGTCATCAAATGGTTTCACTTAAGTGGATGACTCTTCTCATACTCTGACCATTTGATGAAGAGTTCCTCACATGTGTTGGCTTATGGAAATCTATGTTGGTCCATTGGGTCCGAAAGGATCTCCTTTATCTCCTTTGCTCGTGCCTGATACTTGAATAATTTAACACTTAACTGTTGTAATACTGACCGAGCCTTGATTGGGTGCTCCATGAACTGTTGTACCTGACCAGACACCATGTTTTCCACCTACGATATCTCTATAGTCCATGCCGAGTCTTGTTTTGCATGTTGTTTGACTATTTCATGGAAGTCGACAAAGTCATCAGGTGATTTGAATTCTAGGAGGTCGATGTCTTTCATCTCCTGATTAATCTTGACCCAACTCATTTCGCAATTGGCCCATTTTTCTTGAATCTCCCGCTAAGGCTCCTAGGCCATCTTCACCCAATATTCGACCGCTTTCCTTATTAATTCTATGTTGTTTTCCCTCAGCACCTGAATGTCATTCTCTTCGGCGTCTCAGCCCTTTTGAACCATGCTGATGTAATCAATTATTTCCACTGCTTGGTGGGCCTTCTCGATGACATTTTACTTGTAGTTAGAACATAGTTTAGAGACTGTGCAATAAAATCGGATGCATATATAAATCAAAACTGTCGAATTTTGAAAAACTCGAAAAAATACCTCTGCAACTTGTTTAACCTAGTTTTGATAATTTGAGGATCAACACAGTCTTGAGACACTCGGTTTGCTCCTTCAGATGCTCTAGAATTTGAACTTGTGCACATAATGAATTTGTTCAAATCTGTTCTATATATTTAAACAGGGATTAAATTACCTAGTCGCATCAGCCATTCAATTTCAGGTTATGAGTGTAATTTCAATAAATCTTCTGCCAAATCTTCAAAGATGTTTAAAATTAAATTCATCTTGGGTGTGGGTTGTAATGTGGCCTACTGGTGGTTTCAAATTGTGGTTTCAAATTTAGAATTGATACTTTCTTTAAGCTATATGTTCTAAAACCCGATCCTATCTTGTTGATGCTGAAAAGTATCAAGGATAGGCGATTGACGATAAACCTGTTGAAAACGCATTAGGGATTGACGATCGACGATTTCAAATTGTTGTTGTTTAATCGACGAACGAGGTAGAAAAAAATGTGGGATCAAGCATTAAATGGTATATTAAATGTCCAAATCCGATCGTATCTTATGCCGCAAACATCCCATCATTTCCCTAGTCTAGTTGGTGAGTCAGGGATCGAGGTTTTGCTTCAAGCACTTTTCATTGATAACTTCCTGCAAAATCTCTGACGTCAATCGATCTTTCATACAGAGCTGACGTGGAAAATTTGACCTGGAGGTGTGACTAGAGAACAAGAAACCTTAAGATGACTCGAGATGAAACTAGGTCGTACGACACTCTTACGTGATAAAGACATCTGGCACTAGAGACTAGCATCTTGATTTACTCGCATTAATTGGAATCAAGTATTTCTTTAAGCTACTCATTCTAAATCCCGGTCCTATCTTTCCAATGCCGAAAAGTATCAAGTATCGATGATCGAAAATAGATCTACCCAAGTGCTCCTGGATCGACTCTCTCTAAAAGGTCCTGATGCCGAAAGTGTATCGGGGATCGACGATCGGTGATTCCCTTATTGTAGACAAAACAATTGTATTAACCTTACTAGGTTTCCTCGACCTTGATAAATCACATCGTTCATCGGCTATCGGTGATTTATTTATAACTTTTGTCAATGTCTATCCTTCTCGTATTTTTATGATACTGATGGGTATCGACTGTCTCTTGGGTTTTCGTGGTGAATAAATTACGCAAAAAAACTCGGCCTTCTGTCGATATTGATGGGGTGTCAGCGGTCGGAGATTAGTGCAATTGTGTGGCCACTTTACCTTATTTCATTTTTTTTGACACCCAACACAGGTGTGTCGGGCGCAATGTTAATTGTCGATTCTTAATTGGAAAGTCAAGTTATTTTAGGCAGAAGGTTTATTTTAACAAGTTAAAACACATATGATTTGATTAATAAGAGTCATGAAAACAATACAAAATAAACCACCCCCAAAAGTGAAATCAATTTAGACAGTAAAAGAAAACAAGTGGTACCCAAAAAATGATAAAATTTTATAAGGCTTTTCGGGTGTGTTGAGCTCTCAACAAATGATCACTTACTGGGTGAAAGCAAAATCTCTGTTACTTCCCCAGGCTTAGTTGATGTAGAAGCTGGTTAAGAATCTAACTAGTTTTGTTTTTATCAAATCCTCTTATATCCTTTCGTTTGAAATTCCCTCGATTGGTCAATCTGGGCCTACCTATGGGGTTTCAATCTTTATTCCACCTTCGTTACCTTTAACCATGACCCATGCCCCCTTTTGAAAAGAGTAGAGTAAATCATTCACTGGCACTAGGCTTTTAGTTATCATCATTCACTTACTGCAATGTTGATCCACTTCTAGTGAGCATCCATATCTCCATGAGTGAGAGGGACGGCGTCTTCCCATTTCGTGAAATAGTCTATGGCAGTCAATATGTATCTATGTTGTTTTGAATAACTCAGTGTAATTTATCCTATGATATCTAACCCCCATTTTTGGAAAGGCCTGGAGACGACCACAGGTTGGAGTGGGACAACTGCTCTCTTTTCCTTCCCTGCACTTATTTGACAAGTTTTACAGTTCCTAGCATATGTGTGAGCATCCTTGAACAAAGTAGGCCAATAATAGCCATCTCTCAATATTTTCTGAGCGATGGTGTTCCCTGCAAAGTTTCCACCTGCAGGACCAACATGGAGCTCCTTCAAAACCTTGTCTGTGTATTATCATTTGAGACATATTAAAAGTACCCCATCATAATTAACATGGAAGAGAACCGAATTTATGAGGCGATATTGTGTTGATTTTAACCTGAGAGCTCTCCTTTCCTTAGGTTTTAGTTTTTCTAGGCAAGTCCCATGGTTCAAGAGATAAGATAATTTCCCATACCAAGACTCCTTCCCTAGGGATATGTATGAAGCTTCACTATACCACAATGCGAATTCATTCTCCCACCCGGGGTCTTCATTTACTTGGTCCTTGGCTTCAACTTCCAGTTTACATAATCCTTGTCCCTTAACTAGTTTGACAGGTTTTATATCGAGATCAAATTCTTGGACCATTTCCATGCAGTTCCCTCTTCTTTCCCCCATATCCCGATGAGTGAATAGGGATCAAACTGCGGGATGAGGCACAATGAATTTGGTGTGGTTCTTTAGGATGTAAGAGTTGAAGTGTTTCATTGCCTTGTATACCACATAAGCCTGCTTGTCTATAGTAGGGTAATTTAGTTCGGTCCCTTGGAGATTAGTGCTCATGAATGAGACCGGGGCCTCATTGTTATCATCATCCTTCTAAGTCAATACTACAGCTAAGGATTGGTCGAAGGAAAAAGTATAGAGGAAAAAATATTTTCTAAAGTCGAGACTTCGCAACACTTGAGCTTGAGATATTGCAACCTTAATATTGCAGAAAGAAATTGTCCGTTAATCATCCCACTTAAATTCAACATGTTTGTGTATCATTTTTTCTAAGGGTTTGATAGTTTCAGGGAAATCGGGGGTGAACTTTCTCACAAACTTGATTTTCCCAAAGAAGGATTGCATAGCTTTTTTCTTGTGGGGTAATGGAAGTTGAGATATAGCCCTAATTCATTCTTGGTATATGCAAATCTCTTCTTGAGATATAATGTGACCTAATAGTTTCCCTTCCTCGACACCAAAGATAGTTTTCTTAGGGTTTAAACATATGTCGTAATTCCTACACCTCTCAAAAATCTATGTTAGGTTTCGGATGTGATCTTCTCTATTCTTTGATTAGTCCCCGAAATGTTACGTCCATGGCCCTATGGAAGGTTTCCCCTGCATTGATTAACCCAAAGGGAATGCGTTTATAAGCAAAGGTTCCCAATTTGGTTTGGGAGGTATTTTTCAATCGGTCTTCCTCTGAAACTAGAACTTGGTTGTAACCTGAAAAACCGTTCAACAGAGAAAAAACCTCAGAACCAAACATGGTCTGCAAGAGTTTCTCGATCGGTGGGACTGGGTAGTTTTCCTTTTATGATGCTTTGTTGAGGTTTCTAAAATCCAAACACAAAGGATTTCCCCAGAATTTTTCTTGAAAGGAACCAAATTTTCTACCCATGCAGAGTGTCTAACCTGGAAGATAATTTTATCATCTAGTAATTTCTTCAAATCCTGACACATGAGAAGATACAGGGATAGGTGGTACTTCCAGAGCTTCAATTGGAAGGGTTTTAATATAGGTTTTAATGGGATTATGTGTTTAATGATACGAGTATCATAAGTCTTCATATCTCGGTAGGACCATGCGAAAACATCTTTATATTCTCTGAAAAGTTTGAGATAGGTCTTCCTTTCTTCTTTAGATACTGTCTTACCGAGATTTATATTCTTAGGGATTTCTGAGGTTCCTAGATTTATAGTCTCATACATGGGACAAAAACTCCTTGTCTTTGTGTTCGTTGACCCCTTGAATCTTTCCCTTAAGTCAAAAAGGTTTTCTAAATTGGCTACCCCTTTTGGTATCATGTGAAACATCGGTTTGTCACTCGATTGGTCTATTTCAAATTTTTTCACATGGGGGTCGGTTTCTACTAATTGCTCCTGAAATATTTCATTGTCAATAGCCAGATATTTAAAATTGTCCCGATTGGTTAATAAATTTATGATCTGTTCATCTCCTTCAAATACCTTCCAATTATAAATATTGTTGTACATCGACGGTTTGTAGAGTATCTACGGAGTGAACCGAGAGGCTTTGTAGTATTCTAAATGGGATAACATTGAGGCAACGATGGCTAGGGAATCAACAAGAGTTTTCTTTGTTCTGGGGATCGCTGTAATGTTGAAGGATTCAAATTGTTCTATTAGTATGTGCACTTCCTCTTGATAATTCCTCAGGCGGGGAGAGTTGTAGTGTATAGTGTTCCTTACTTGTCTAACGATGATTTCAGAGTCTCCGAAAACCTTTTAGTTATTTAATGTTTAAGTTTGTCTTTCTTTAGCCCTTGTACTAGAGCTTCATACTCAACAATATTGTTTTTGCATTCAAATTCTAGTCGGCAGGACAAGAAATTTTGTTCACCTTTGGGGTCAATGAGGATACACCCCACTCCTGATCCCTCTTGCAACTTAGACCCATCAAAGTACAAGGTCCAAACTTGAGAGCGAAAACCATCAATTTTTGTTTGCCTACCACTTTCCTCCTTTCCTCCTATTTGCTCCATGGTTTTTAATAGAGTTTCTTGACAGAAGAGGATTTCTTCTACCGCCATCGACAAATTTTATTGAAAATTCATTTCATAGTTTTGAGTAAGAGGGACCTCATATGAGAGAGGTGAGAAATTCCCGAAATCGGAGTTGTGTGAATAATTTCCTAGTATGGGGAATTCTTCCGCAAAAGGTTCGTTGAGGGCTTCTAGGTTGGTGACAATATGTTTAAGATACCTTTCTCTATCAATTCTAATCATGTTTGCGTGTCCCTTTAATGGTAACCAAAGGTGATCCCATTCTGTACTAAATTATCCATTCAACTTCTTGGACAAGTCTCGACTAAGTAGTCCATAATCTTCTGGTATATCTACTACAATGATGTCAATTACTTGAACAGATTTTGGGTGTGTCACCATTCTAATCATGACATCCTTGAGTTATCCTATAACGTTCACCTGGGTTTTGTCTAGTTGAATCACTTGTTTATCACTTTTGAGAGGGACTATGCTTAATTTCTTGTAGATAGATAATGGCATAACATTAGAGGATGCCCCTGAGTCAACCAAACAATTATGGAGGTTTCTATTGAAGAATTCAAATGTCAAGAGGAATGGTGGGACAAAAGGATTTCCTTTTTTTATCTTCATAGCAAGCGTTTACAGTTGGCTTATTTCTTATATTCGCGAGGCATAGATTTTCTCCTTGGTCAGTGCTTGTTATGGGAGTTTCTACTGACTTCAAAGCCTGTAACAAAAAGTCCTTCTACTGGGGGATTCTACACATGTCCATGAACTATATGTTTCCCTTCAATTTTTTCAAATATTCGACTATGTTGTAGTCTATATTAGGCGATTCTCATGTATAGATGTTTATAGGATTTATTTGGGAGACAACTGACTCTTTCGGGTGATCAGACATTTGTTTTCCTCTCGAAGTGTGTGCAACAGTAAGGTTTTTTGAGAACAGTTGACCCCTACTTCACGTTTTCACAACCAAGACCTCTACGGGTGGTTCTTGAACCTCAAATAGATCATTGGAAGGTGTCGGTAGGTCAGGGTCCCATAGAAGCATGGTTGTTTCTTCCGGTGGTTCGACTTCTTTCTGATCAACAATATTTGTAGTTGAGTCACTTGATTGTCTGGTAAGGGAAACTTCATCTAGGAACCGGTTGGCCATCAAATTCATGGTATGCACAATATCTTTTAGAATGTTTTTCTTAGTGATAGGTACATAAAGAGTCAGATTCTACATTTCCCATATCGATGTTTAAGTTGGCTAGGGGAGGTTCAATTTATTTGAGCGGTGGGTTTCTTTTAAAAAAGGGTTTATAGGGATTCTGGCCTTGGTTTCCTTCCCCTGCACTTCTTTCCATGTCTATTATTTCGTTTGAAAACTTCTTTATCATTCGTTGTAGGTCTTATATGTCTCCACTTCCCTTTTTGGGATCTTATTCTGTTTATTTCCCTGGGGGTCTGGTCAACAAGATTCCTCTCTTGGGAGGAGGTGGAACTTACTTCTTAAATAATGAGACTTGGCCTTCTTTACATCCCTTCATTTGGAATTCTATTTTTTTGGCTTCCTCGAAATTCTCAGCTAGGGTTGTTTTCGCAACCCTTTTTACAAACATGGAAATGGAAGCAGCGAGAGCATTAGCATATACTTCGATTTGCAACTACTGAGTGGGCTTAGCTTCAGGTTGAAATTTGTTTAGGATAGTGGTGAATCATTGATTGAAGTATTTAACCTTCTCCTTTGAACTCACGGTGGCGGAGAACAACTCATCCATCAAAGCTCCTATAGTGGCTTATTCTGCAAATTTATCTAATAAATCCTTTTGAAACTTCGTCCAACTAGTTATGGACCCTAAAGGCAAGTTAAAATACCATGTGGAGGCAAAATTCTCAAAAGTATAGGGAAACATCTTGCATACTATGTCTTCATGTTGGACATTCATCAATCTAATAGCTAGTATGAATTTTTTGATATGGTCTTTAGGCAATCCTGAGGTTTCTGGGTCAAATTTAGGGAGTAATGCTTCTGGATGTCGAGGAAGGTTATGTACTTGTCTGAGGATGGCCAGAGCATCTCTGGAAAACAAAGGTTGATTATTTTGAGGTGGGTTCCCCCTTTATTCATTATGATGATTGTTATATTCCATGTCGTTTGACTCTGAAACTGAGCGTTTTGATTTAAGCCCTTCTTCGTCGGATTCAAAATCATCGGGCTCAAAGTGGTTACCAGATGGTGTTTCAGGGATTATATTGAGGGGATGTTTGATCTCGGTGAGGGTGAAATCTCTCAGGTCTTCTACTGTGTGAAAAAAACCCTGGTCAGGAGTGTTGACCATTGGTATTCTTACTTGTTTTCTACGAGGAAGTAACAGAGCTAATGGTAGTGCTCCAACTTGTCGGGCGTAAGCTCTTGTGATTCTTCTGATCTGGTTCAACTCCTAGTGGGGAAGAGCGTAAGGTATTTCAGGGAATAAATGTTCTTCCTCCTGCTGGGGTGATTTACTTGTTCCAGGAGTACTCAATGTGTGTGGGTTGTCATGAGAATGAATATCCATGCATGTGGGTTGTTTTTAATCTACAGGCTATGTGAAATATTACATCAAAAATATTGTCAGCGATTCATTCATCAACTCTCCTTTTAGCGCCAATTCTATTGATGGGTCCTAAATCCATTTAACTCAATAGTAGGAACCAAACCCACCATCGAGGCCCAATTAGAATCTGCAACGTTTGATAGTGGAATGGTCCTCTGGATCTTGTGATCCGACCAATTAATCGATGGGCTTTACGTAGTTATTTACATGATATATTCTCGTGAAAACTCCTCCTTCAACTTGAATGTTCTCTTTTTGTATTTTCTCTTATATGTGGGTCTGATAAAAGATAGGTGGTGGTATAAACTAGCTAGGTAAAATAAAAGGAAGAAAAACTTAAATACTGAAGAAGGATGAGCTCAGGATAACCCTTGTGCTCAAGCATGCAGACAAAGGTTTTCACACCTACGAAAAGGATAGTACTAATACATCAACTTTTTGGTATTTCAATTATTGACTGAGATACAATTATCGAAAGAAAACATACATGCAATAAAATGATGGAAATAAAATTCGTTTCCTTAGCTCTAATCACTAATCACACATTAACACAATGATTTCCTTTCCATCATTAGAGATAAGAACTATTAAAATATTGAATTAGTTAACTTATCAATAGATTCAGGAACACTTACTCATTACAACATCTATTTGTGAGATAAAGTCATAAGTAATTCTTCCTTATGATCCAATCACACATGCCTTTGATGTAAAACAAAAAATTGTCTCCGGTACTAAACATGACTTCTCAATTAAGGTAGTTCTGAAATAGTTCTTTACAATTCCAAAAATGAGGGTCTTTGCAAAAACCATCGACCCTTTCTAAAAGGTCGTTCCTCTTATTTATAAAAACTTATTAACTAAAAATAACTATCAAAGTGAAAGATAAGTAAAAAAAAACACCACCACATGGCACTTTCATCTCTCTATCTTCTAATATTCATCAAATGGTTTCACTTAAGTGGATGACTCTTTTCATACTCTAACCATTTGACGAAGAGTTCCTCGCATGTGTTGGCATATGGAAAACTGTGTTGGTCCATTGGGGCTGAAAGGATCTCCTTTATATCCATTGCCCATGCCTGATACTTGACTAATTTAACACTTAACTATTGTAATACTGCCCGAGCCTTGATCGAGTGCTCCATGAATTGTTGTACCTGAGTCGACGCCATGTTTTCCACCTTCGATATCTCTACATTCCATGCCAAGTCTTGTTCTGCATGTTGTTTGACTCTGTCATGCAAGTCGACAAAGTCCTCGGGTGAGCCGACTTCTAGGAGGTCAATTTCTTTCATCTCCTGATTAATATTGACCCAACTCCTTTCACAATTGGCCCATTTTTCCTGAATCTCCCATTGAGGTTCTTGGGCCATCTTCACCTAATATTCGACCACTTTCCTTATCCGATCTATGTTGTTGTCCCGCAACACCCGAATGTTGTGCTCTTCGACATCTCAACCCTTTTGAACCATGTTGATGTAATCAATTCTTCCTAGTGCTTGGTGGGCCTTCTCGACAACATTTTACCTGCAGTTAGAACATAGTTTAGAGACTGTGCAAGAAAATCGATGCATATATAAATCAAAACCGCCGAATTTTTAAAAACTTGAACACATACCTATGCATCTTGTTTAAACTGATTTTGATAATCTGAGGATCAACATAGTCTCGAGACACTCGGTTTACTTCTTCGGATGCTGTGGAATTCGAACTTGTGCACATAATGAATTTGTTCAAAATCGTTCTAGATATTTAAACAGGGATGAAATTACCTTGTTGCATCATCCATTCAATTTCGGGTTATGAGCGTAACTTCATTAAATCTACCACCAGATCTTGAAATATGTTTAAAATTAAATTCATCGCGGGCTGATGGTGCGGGCACAGGTTGTAACGTGGCCTATCGGTGGTTTCAAATTGCGGTTTCAAATTTAGAATCAAGACTTTCTTTAAGCTATACATTCAAAAACTTGATTCTATCTTGTCAACGCTGAAAAGTATCAAGGATAGGCAATCGGTGATAAACCTACCCAAGTGTTCTTGGACCGACTCTCTTGAAAAAGTCTCGATGCCGAAAATGCATTGGGGATTGACGATTGACGATTTCAAACTGTTGTTTTTTAATCGGTGCATGCCGCACGAGGTAGTAAAAAATGTGGGATCAAGCATTAACTGGTCTATTAAATGTCTGAATCCGATCGTATCTTATGCCACAAACATCCCATCGTTTCGCTGGTCCAGTTGGTGAATCGAGGATCAGGGTTCTGCTTCGAGAATGTTTCGTTGATAAGTTTCTGCAAAATCTTTGACGTCGATCGATCTTTCGTACAGAGATGACATGGCGAAGGTGACCTGGAGGTGTGACTAGAGAACATGAAACCTTAAGATGACTTGAGATGAAACTAGGCCATACGACACTCTTACGTGATAAAGACATGTGGCACTCGAGACTAGCGTCTTGATTTACTTGCATTAATTAGAATCAGGTCTTTCTTTAAGATACTTGTTCTAAAGCTCTATCTTATATTTCCAACACCAAAAATGATCAAGTATCGGCAATCGCCGATAAATATACCCAAGTGCTCCTAGATCGACTCTCTCTAAAAGGTCTTGATCCCGAAAGTGTATCGAGGATCAACGATCGATGATTCTCTTGTCTTAGTGAAAACAATTGTATTAACCTTACTAGGTTTCCCCAACCCTGATAAAGAGCATCGGTCATTGGCTATCGGTGATTTATTTATGGTTTTTGTCAATGTCTATTCTTCTCATATTTTGCTGATACCAATGGGTATCAGCTGTCTCCTGGGTTTTCGTGGTGAATAAATTACGCAAAACAACTCGGCCTTCTGCTGATGTCGATGGGGCATTGACTGTCCATGATTAGTGCAACTATGTGGCCACTTTACCTTATTTCATTTTTGCCTACACTGAACATAGGTGCGCCAGTCACGATGTTAATTGTCGATTCATAAGTGGAAAGTCAAGTTATTTTAGGAACAAGGTTTCTTTGAACAAGTTCAAACACATCCGATTTGATCAATAAGAGTCATGAAAACAAAACAAAATAAACCACCCCAAAAGTGAAATTGCTTTAGACAGTAAAAGAAAACAAGTGGTACCCAAAAAGTGATAAAATTTCATAAGGATTTTAGGGTGTGTTGAGCACTCAAAAAATGGTTAATTACTGGGCAAAAGCAGAATCTCTGTTACTTCCCCAGGATTAGATGATGCAGAAGTTGGTTAAGAATCTAACTATTTTTTTTTTATTGGAGCCTCTTCTATCCTTGCATTTTAAATTCCCTCAGTTGGTGAATCTGAGCCTATCTGTGGAGTTTCAACCTTTATTCCACCTTCGTTCCCTTTAACCATGACCCATGCCCCCTTTTGACCAGAGTAAATTAAATCATTCACTGGCACCAGGCCTTTTAGTTATCATCATTCACTTGTTGCAGTATTGCTCCGCTGCCAGCGAGCGTCCATATCCCCGACGAAGTCACCCTGACATCACATACCTTGCTCCGCTGTCAGTGAGCGTCCATAGTCCCGACAGAGATATCTGCATACCCTCTCCTACCTCATGATCATTTGATATAATTGATTTAATTTTGGCAAAGATGCCCTGAGCGAGTGGGAGAGGAGGACGGCTATTATCTGCAAGATGAGATGGTTAAAGTGAATTTTTTTCTAGCTATGTCTTGAGGTACATGTGGTCCTTTCCAACTTACCATCTTTGCCTTTAGGTTTTACTGGGTAGACACTTCATCACCTTCCAAGTTTGTTTGTTTGCAAATGTTAGATACAAAACTCCTTTCAGACAACAATAATTCACCCAACGTTGCTTGTGTTGTATGTAAGCATGAGTCGGGAGCAGAGTTTGCTACACTGTATTGAATTGAGGTCAACCAATGCCTTGCAGAACACAAATTTAAAGAGAAAAAATACTACACAAAAGAAAACAAAAATAAAGGACTCCGCAATCAGCCTACCTAAAGATAAAATAACATGAAAACACACACACACTTAGTTTGTTTTTTTATAGAAATATTGCTTTAGGGCTTGGCCATTCACCGGGAGGGCGTCAAGTCCCCCCCTCAAATTTTGCAACCGATACGTGTCTGCCCCAAGTTTCTCGACTACCTAGAAAGGTCTGATCCATAGATTATGAAACTTTGAATGTTTTCCCTTCGGCTCATTCGTTCTGTCCCATTTCACAACTAAGTCTCCTACTTAAAAATTCTTCTCTTTGGCTTTATGCTTGTCAAACCACCTTTTAACTATCTTCTCATGAGAAATGAACTTTGATTTTGATTTCTCCCTTTCTTCTTCTAGCATGAGAAGGGTATCATTTCTTTGTTGAATAATCGATGAAGGTTGTCCTCTAGAATCTTGAGCAAGCTGAAGAGATGGAAGATATAGCCCGTTCGGGAGAATGGATTCCTGTTTGTATACCAGAAAGTATGGGGAATTCCCTATAGATTCCTTGGGTGTTAGTATATCATCCCATAAGGAATTATGAACTGAATTGTGCCAATTCCTCTGGTGGTCTGCAACTGTTTTCTTTAATATCCTCACTAGGTTCTTATTGGTTGATTTTGCCACTTCGTTCCCCTATGGATACTAGTTTGCAGAGTATCTGATTATGATTCCTTTGTCTAGATAAAACTCTGTTAATAGGGTGGAATAAAAGTAAGAAAAATTATCGAAAATAAGGAAGGAAGGCATACCAAACCTTGTGATTAGTTGTAGTTCTATGAATTGGATCACCACCTTTTTGCTCACATGAGTCATAGGGACGACCTCTGCCCATTTCATGAAATAGTCTGTGGCATTCAATATGTATCTATGTTGTTTTGAAGAACTCGGTGTAATTTCTCCTATGATATCTAACCCCCATTACTCGAAAGGCCTAGAGACGACCACAGGTTGGAGTGGGAGAATTGCTCTCTTTTCCCTCCCCATGCTTATTTGACAAGTTTTAAAGTTTCTAGCATATGTGAGAGAATCCTTTAATAGAGTAGGCCAATAATAGCCAAATCTCAGTATTTTGTGAGCGATGGTGTTCCCTGCGAAGTGTCCACCTGCAGGACTAGCATGGAGCTCCTTCACAACTTTGTCTGTGTCTTCTCGTTCGAGACATCTTAAAAGTACCCCATCATAATTAACGCGGAAGAGCACCGAATTTATGAGGCGATATTGTGTTGATTTTAGCCCGAGATCTCTCCTTTCCTTAGAGTTTATGTTTTCTAGGCAAGCTCCATGGTGCAAGAGATAAGATAATTTCCCATACCAAGACTCCTGCCCTGGGGATACGTATGAATATTCACTATACCATAATGCCAATTCATTCTCCCACCCAGGGTCTTCATTTACTTGGTCCTAGGCTTCAATTTCCAGTTTACATAATCCTTGTCCCTTAACTAGTTTGGCAGGTTTTATATCGAGATCAAATTCTTGTACCATTTCCATCCAGTTCCCTTGTCTTTCCCCCATCTCCTACTGAGTGATTAGGGATCAAACTGCGAGATGAGGCACAATGAATTTGGTGTGGTTCTTTAGGATGTAAGATCTAAAGTGTTTCACTGCCTTGTATACCGAATAATCCTGCTTGTCTATAGCAGGGTAATTTAGTTCGACCCCTTGGAGATTAGTGCTCATGAATGAGACCGGGGCCTCATTTTTGTCATCATCCTTCTGAGTCAATACTGCAGCTAACGTTTGGTTAGAGGAAAAAGTGTAGAAGAAAAAATATTTTCTAAAGTCGGGACTTTGCAACACTGTAGCTTGAGATATTGCAGTCTTAATATTACAGAAATAATTTTTTCATTCATCATCCCACTTAAATTCAACATCTTTGCAGATCATTGGTTGTAAGGGTTTGATAGTTTTAGCAAAATCTGGGGTTAAATTTCTCACAAAATTTATTTTCCCAAAGAAATATTGCATAGTTTTTTTGTTGTGGGGTAATGGAAGTTGAGTTATATCCCTAATGTTTTCTGGGTCTATGTGAATCCCTTCTTGAGATATAATGTGACCTAAGAGTTTCCCTTCCTCGACACCAAAGATAATATTCTTAGGGTTTAAAGATATGTCGTAATTCCTACACCTCTCGAAAATCTGTGTTAGGTGTGAGATGTGATCTTCTCTATTCTTTGAATACATAGTCATGATGTCCAAATAAACTACTACACACTTGTTGATTAGTCCCCAAAATGCTACGTCAATGGCCCTTTGGAAGGTTTCCACTGCATTGATTAACCCAAAGGGAATGCATTTATAAGAAAAGGTTCCCCATTTGGTTCGAAAGGTAGTTTTCAATTGGTGTTCCTTCGAAACTAGAACTTGGTTGTAACCTAAAAAATCGTCCAGCAAAGAAAAGACCTCAGAACCAGAAACAGTCTGCAAGAGTTTCTCCATCGATGGAACCGGGTAGTTGTCCTTTTTTGATAGTCTATTGAGGTTTCTGAAATCCACACACAGATGGATTTCCCCAGACTTTTTACTGCTTTCCTCCCCACTGAAAAGTGTTCTTCACACTGGTTAAGGCATGAAAAGGAGTTGTTATTTTCCTCCAATACTAGATTGCACCTAAGAATATATGTATCTCGGTTACACTTTTGGGCTCATGCCAATTTACAATTACATCAATATTGGAAGGGTCAATTTTTAATTGTCCTCCTCCTACAATATGACCTAAGTACACAAGTGCAGTCTTGCCAAATTCACATTTGGACAATTTTACATACAACTTTTCCATTTTCAAAGTATCCAATACTCGATTTACATGCCTCACATGTTCATCCCAAGTGCTGCTAAAAATAAGAATTTCGTCTAAATATACAATCACAAAATCATCTAGAAAAGGTTTGAATATATCATTCATCACACGCAAGAAGGTTTCCAGAGCATTACAAAGCCCAAACAACATAAATAACCACTCAAACAATCCTTTTTTGGTTTTAAAGGCAATCTTCCATGCATCCTGTTCTACAACCTTGATCTGATGGTATCCACTATGAAAATCCAACTTAGTGAAATAAACATCATTCTTTAACTGATCAAGTAAATCATCTATACGAGGAAGAGGGTATTGTTGGCAGCCAACCCATTTTTCTTTTATTGCTCTCAAAAAGCTGCCTACACCCCTTGTGGTATTACGACAAATCATTGTCGCATTGTGCTAATGGACTTTTGTTTCATTTTTGCGACGATTACAATTTGATTCCGATTCAGTTTTCACAACTGCAAGTGTGAAAACACCTCTTTCGTTGCTTTGACTRTCGTCGTCTTTTATTGATCTTTGCAAAAGTTTCTTCAAACCATATCCATTCACTTTAATTGCGCAACTTGATTTCTTTGATAGATATTAAGTTATGAGTTATGTTTATAATTGATTTTGATTTACACATGACATGATTAATATCGTTTTGAACTCTTAACTTATCATTCTCATACGCTCGTTGGTTAATGTTTTCACACTTTTTTTATGCTAAAACACATTGGCAATATCATGAGTTTGGCTTCATATAAAATGGCAATGGTTCAAGCTTTGCAAAAAGCACTTTGATCAGCCTTTGGATTTGTATGATTTTATACTTTGAACCCTCGATACATTGTTTGGGAGTTTGATACCACATGGAACGATAATAGTTTCAAACTATGTATTGGCTTGAATGAAATAACATTGGTTTCAAACGATGGAATTGGCACGATAGATCGATAGTTAATGCTGGGTACTGTGTTTGATTAAACTTAACACTTGGCGCATAATTATCACATGAGGTGTTGGTTCTGACTTGGATGAATGGCACGTAGAGATGATGATTCACCTATTTGTTGGTCGATACGTTTGTTTTAAATGATTATGGTTTTAACAGCTCTGTACAGGTCATTAATGCAATGCGTGGCGATGGTAATCCCACCACCTTCGCACGCATGGAG
>ML789847.1:258177-278597 GCA_009831015.1 Picea engelmannii | reverse complement strand
AAGGAATAACGCAGCTGATAATTAGGCAGTTGATTTGAGTTATTATAATCATAGTTAGTATATTGTATATATAAGTAGTTAGTAGTTCATAGTTAGATTAGTGTAGTTAGTTTAGTTTGCTTTATTAGTTTCTAGTTTCCTCTGTTTTAGTTTTATTTCTTTTATTTAGTTAGTTAGTTTGTTTTAGTTTGTTTTATTAGTTTCTAGTTTCCTTAGTTTAGATTATTTAGCTCAGATCACTTTTCTCTTTGGTTTTCATACGAGACCTTAGAGCGGCCAACGGAGCCGTTAAACTCGTCAGGGTGGTCCATTCCAAACAACTTGGGTTATTTAGACAACCCCGGACCGGTTCCACTCTCCCAGTTGACGGATGGACTGTTTCGCCCGTCAACATGTATCTACTTTTCATCGTGATTTTATTTAAGGCCCGATAATAGACATGCATTCACCATGTGCCATATTTCTTTGGCACCATCACGATCGAAGAACCACAAGGAGATGAGATGGGCCTGATGACCCCTTGATCGAATAAGCCTTGTACCTGATTCTTGATGTATGTCATCTCTACAACTGACATCATGTACATGCCGACATTAGGAAGAGGAGAATCTTACTGAGGATTCATTTCATGTTGGATTTCCCTCTTAGGAGTTAATCCATCTAGTTCCTAGAAAATATCATCATACTTAGAAACAATATCAATTAATTCTTTCTTATGAGAAGGATCACATCCTTGGAAAGCATTGAATGCTCCGACATCTCTCTCCCTTATGACCATGAGTACATATCTCTTATTAGTTTTTATGAGTCTCTTCATTTGTCCTACACTAGAAAGTGTTTTGTTTACCCTTATGATGTGATCTCTAAAAATATATTCCACTCGCCCCTTAGTAAGGTGGTATTTTTTCTCATGAAGAAAGAAGACTTATTTTCTATCATAAAGATAAGGACTCCCCAACACTATGCCACATACATCACGTGATACAACATCAAAATAAACTTCATCAATCAACTTTGAAGCAATAGCAAATATGACCCTACATTGTTTGGTGACATTAAGTTTTTCTTTATCACATACCCAACCAAGAGGATAAGGCTTTGGCTGTGGTTTCATTTCAAGACCCATCTTTTTGACAAGTGTTTTAGATATCAAGTTTACTTTGGAACCCAGATCAAATAATGTATCTATCTTACTGTGTTTAGATACAACTCTTATGTGAAATAATTCATTGCTCCTTCGTTCATCATTATGCGATTCATTATTGGAATTTTAACTAGCATGAAGGGAATATTTACCTTGTACTCCAACCATTGTGATCTTTCCTTCGCATCCTGAATCAGAACCAAGATCTTGTTGCACTGTAGAAATGGTTTTTGTCTTCCCCTTTCCACCGAACTATTTCGGTCTCTTCTCTGGATGTAGTTTCCAACAATGTTCATCATCGTGACCACTTTTCTTGCAATGAGTGCAAGATAGCTTTCCTTCGTCTCTCTTTACTATGGAAATATTCTTGTCCTTCCTTTTAAACTTCTTAAATGGTTTATGTGGGAAGTTGGAAGGTTTCTTTGTGGGATCTTCTTGAACATGCTTTCCCCTGTTCTCAAGGTGAGTGGCTTTCACACAAACTTCATCAAGACCAGTGGGGTTAAAAAAATAGCAAAGTATGATGAATATAACTGTTAAGTGCGCCAATATACTTCATTAAAGTTTCGTAAGAATCCAAAGGAATGTTTAATGCAAGATATTTCTTCCTAAATTTTTCTGTGAAACTTTGTACAGATTGACCTTTACTTTGTCTTAAAGTTTTCCATTCCATCATTGCTTTATGTAAATAACCCAATGGATAAAATTGCTTCCTTATCGCTAATTTAAATTCCGACCATGAGGAAATAAGATTACCACACTTACTTCTATCTTGAAGTTTTCTCTCCCACCATACGAGAGCGGTGCCTTCCAAATGAATAAAATCCAATTTCACTTTAACTTCCTCTTCATTAATCTATTGAACACGACAATATACTTCAACCTTTCAGATCCAATTATCTAGCTTTTCAGGATTAGCATCTCCATTAAACATAGGTAAATAAAATTTTACATCAAGCTTTAATAATGGTTTCTTAAAAGAGACTTTATGGCTAGAATTATGAGAATGATGAGAATGCTCAGAGGAAGAAGAAGTAGAACTTGATGGTGAAGATCGAGGCTCAGGAGGGTCTCCTCCAGCCCCTTGATTTACCGAAGCATCATCATCAAATTTTGCTTCCTTTTTCTTCCCTTTCTTCTTCATCCTCTTCTCGTAGTATCCATACATTCGATCAATCATTTCTAACATGCAATAAAAGACCATATGGAAGTTTTTCTCATGTTCATCACGCTTGTCCTCTTCTACCATTATCTTCCTTCGGGATGCACGACCAACTTCAGGATTGAAAGTCTTAAGAGTTCCTTCACCCTGTTTATGCGTGGCCCTAGTAATCATTCACACTAAACAATTCATGTCAAATATGACTTATCTAATACCAACATGAACCGATATCTTTTCATCAAAGTGACTTATAAAGAATTGTATTAAATGGGCATAAATTAAAGTGCACCATTAAAGAAGGAAAATCTCAATAATGAAGAGACATAAGCATCAAATATTAACACAAAAATTGATAATGGAGTTCATCCCTGGTGGACTATGTCTCCAGGTCCTTCTCTCAAATGTGTAGGCCTTTTTATTAACTCAACAAAATAATTTGGAAAAATACAGAAGTATACCTCATTCTGAAATTAAGCTGCAGAAGCTTTGGTCAGATCATAAAATAGACAGCACCATTGAATTCATGGTGTCAAATTACCAAAAAATGTTTGTCTCCATGCCTTCATCTGACTCTAGCACTCCCATTCCCAAGAGAATTTTTTTCTTGGTTTTCGTGCCTTGCAACCTACAATTAATTCCCAAAAATGCCTCGTAAACTATGCTCGGTCGTATCGTCGTGCGCCTCCTCCCCGTGCACTCGCGGATTTCAATTTTTAAATAAACATTGCAGGCGTTGTAACCAATGGGGTCATTTGGCCTATTGGTTGGCGAAGCTATAGTTAAGGTGTATACAATGGGGGAGGTCCCAGGGTCAAGCCCTCAGACCTCCCCTTTTGGGTGTTGGTTATAAATTATATATATAATTGTATATGGTTGTTCCACCAACTTGAAGGTAGTTTAGATATATTCGTTGGTCCACCAGATCTGGCAGGATTCCACCAGATTTGGAGGACCCTCCATTTTTATTTTTGGAATTTCATTCTCAGGCCCTCATTGGGCATTTTCCCACTGCCACGTGGCATCCCATGACTCGGCCATGTGGCAACCAACCATTGTGCCAGACCAACCACTTGTATAGTCACCTGCCACATCACCGTATGGTTTTCCACCTCAGCTTCCATATCATCATGCCACATCACTGTATGGTTTACCACGTGGTTGTATGGACTACCACATGTCGCTTTTTCATTGGTCCATGGGTCGACCCAAAAAATCCAAAAACGAGTGACACGTGGTAGTCTTTGGTGCTGTCATGTCACTATGTTGACATCAGCATTACACATGTCACCTCTTGTGTGTGCCAAGTAAACTGTATAGATACTGATGTCATCCATACTAATGCTAACGTCAGCAGTGCGTATGTTGACTCATCCCCTGCTGACTAGGCTAGGTTGACCAAACTTTGACCGTGAATATATTTCGATCCGTAACTCCGTTTGACGATCTGTTTGCGTCGTTGGAAATATTGGGACGTTCTCTTCACGATGATGCCACTTTAATTGAGTTTTGAGTACTTTTATTTTTTTCCCTTTTTCCATCTCCTGAGGCTATTCTGAGATTCTTGAGTTGCTTCTACGAGTTCTGAGTTTTCCTTAGTCTTCTCTGGATCCATTTTGGATCACTACACCACTTCCTCCCACCTCACAACATATTTACACGATCAATATGATCTTGACTATGGAATATCAATCTTACGAATCATTTGATCCTTGGGTTGTACCTAGTCCTTTGGAATTCGATGCACTAGGTGACACTATGCCACTTAGTCCTACTGAGGCTTCATACGATGCCATCTAGTCCACCTCTCCCTCATCGGATGACCAAATTTTTTTGGCATCCACCACTTACTCTCTACCATCTTGGTTGGATTCCATATCCTCTACTTTCGATTACATCCTCCATAATTTTCCATCAGACGAATCCATTATGTAAATGCTTAGTATCGAAGAGGTACCTTGGGATGTTAACCATCATCGTTCATATTTTCTTCCTAGTTTAGATGAAATTGAGAAATATATACACTCTATCTTTCCTGACGGTGTTGTTGTTTCTCCCCAATCTCCTATAATTACCCAGGACACTACTTCCAAGGGGAATTTGGGCAACATCTCTTCTACGATCACTATCGACATCTTGATCAAAGAAGGTATTGTGGAAAATGTTCATCTTGGTGCCAATTGTTTGCTCGAGGAAGTGGAACATTATACCGCTTTCTTCAAAGCATTCCATGACATCTTCTCTTGGAGTTACTAAGAAATGCTAGGGATCGATCAATTGATTGTCGTGCATGAGATAAAAACTTACCCAGGTGTTAAACCTGTATGACAGAAACTTCGCCCGGTTCATCCTAAGAAAACTACGACTATAAAGGAAGAAGTTGAAAAAATGTTGAAGTCTGGTTTTATTTCTCCTATCCCCTTGAATGAATCGATTTCTAACATCGTTATGGTCACTAAGAAATAAGGGACCATTCTTGTTTGCGTCGATTATAGGGATCTTAATAAGGCTTGTCCCAAAGACAATTACCCTACACCTTTTATCGACCAAATCATCGATAATTGCGCTGGCAGCGTCATATTTTCTTGCATGGATGGTCTCTCAAGGTATAACCAGATCGATATTCTACAGGTTGATCAACATAAAACAACATTCATCTACCCTTGGGGGACGTTCTCTTATTGGAAGCTACCTTTTGGCCTTAAAAACGTTGGAGCTACCTTCCAGCGGTCCATGTCATATGCTTTCCACGATATCAAACATATTGTGGAACTTTACCTCAATGACTTACCCGTTCATTCATCTTATCGACGAGACCATATTGGTCACTTACGAGCCATCTTGCTTCGATGTTGGTTTTAACATATCCGTTTGAACCCTCACAAATGCATCTTCATTGTTGAATCAGGTTGACTCCTTGGATTCGTCATCTCCAAATATTGGATTAGGGTGGATCCCTTAAAAGTAAAATCTATTCTTACTTTACCCCCTCCCAACAATCTAACCAAACTACAAAGTTTGCAAGGGAAAGAAAACTTTCTTCTCCGTTTCATCTATAATTACGTCAAAATCACTAAAGGATTTATAAGATTCTTGCATAAAGACACTCCTTTCATCTTGGATAAAACTTCTCAATGTTTTTTCGATGCCCTTAAGCATGCCTTAACACACACGCCTCTCTTTCACCCACCAGATTATGCATGAGACTATATCCTTTATTTGGCTACCTCTACTTCCACTATTTCTATGGTGTTAGTTTAAGAGGATCCTAATGGTGACAAACATGTGATATACTATCTGACTAAGAGTCTATCTAGTCCCAAGCTCTGATATTTTCATGTTGAAAAGTTGGCTCTACCGACAGTTATTGTCGTCGAGATATTTCTCCATTACATCTTGTTACGCACTACCACGGTCATCGCGGACTCGAACCCCATGTACCACATCTTAACATGTCAAGGCCTTGGGGGAAAATATTCCAAATGGATTGTTATTCTTCAAGAATTGGATCTCAAGTTTTCCAAATCAAAAGCTAAAAAATCATTTTTTTTGCGGAACTAATCTGTGATCTTCCCTATACTAATGAGGATGTTGAGCCCAATGATTCTCTTCCTGATGAATCCATGTTCCTCATTAACACATCTGACCCTTGGTATGGATATATTCTTCTTCATCTCCAAACCCAACGTTTCAAGGCCGACATTTCATGTGACGAATGTCGTCATGTCTACCACTATTCTAAATGTTACCTTATCATCGATGACACTTAGTACCGCTATGATATTGATACTGTCCTACAACATTGTTTAACCCATGATGAGGCTAAACATGTTTTGAATGACTGTCACCTTGGATCTTGTGGCGTTCATCTTTCTGGGATGGCTATAGCCCAGAAAATCTTATGTGTCAGTTATGTTTGGCCCTCTATCTTCAAATATTGTATCAAGGTCGTCAAACGATGCCCACCCTGTCAATTCTTTCAGAAAAAGGAATGTACCCACCCTTCTCCACTGCATCCCATTGTTTCCTTCGGCCCCTTTGCAAAATGGGGCATTGATTTTATGCAATGTAAGCCTACCTCAACCCCGGGGCATGATTATATCATCATTTCCATTGATTATTTCACTAAATGGCCTGAGGCTATGCCTACATTTATTAATGATGTTCATACTAAAACACTCTTTGTTTCTAACCACATCATCACTCGCTTTGGTTTCCCACAAGCTATTGTCACTGATCATGGCTCACATTTCCAAAACCAGATGATGAGTGATTTGCACGTCAATTTGGGTTTTCTCCTTGAAAACTCATCCCCCTACTATCCCCAAGTAAACGACGAAGTTGAAGCTATCAAGAAATTCTTAAATACCATGCTCCAATGCATGGTGGGGACAAAAAAAACCTCTTGGCACCTGCAAATTTTATCCGAGCTTTGGGCCTACCACACTTCAGTGAAAACTGCTACTGGGTTCACTCCATTGCAGTTTGTATATGGCGTAGAAGTGGTGTTACCAATTGAGTGCGAGATCCCTTCATTAAACTCACTGTGGAATTCCTGCCTCATACCTCTGTTGAAGAGGAATGATTATTGTATTTAACCAAGTTGGACGAAACACATCATGATGCTACTCTTGTTAACGAGACATATAAAAAATGAATGAATAGTCAATATGACAAATCCGTTCAACCTTGTTCTTTTACATAAGGAGACTTGGTCCTAGTTTATGACCAAGCTCACGATAAGTTGGGGACATGAAAGTTAGAACCTCTGTGACATGGAACTTATATCATAAAACATGTATTAAATAGAGGCACCTATGAGTTAGTCAATTGCAATGGAGTTTATCTTGGTGAGCCCTGAAACGAGCCTTACCTCAAGAAGTACTATGCATAAAACATATGACATGTGTTCTTTGTACACTATTGTACTATATACTTTTGATTTGATGTGTCTTTTCTCTTGCGTGCACGAGTTTTGTCTTAACTTCTTATACTTTGTCTTGTGATTTCATGCGCAAATGAAATCTCCCTTTTCCCTATTTGTTGGGTTTGTGGATGGCACTAGTCGACACACCCAGAGCATTTCTTCTGCAGCTTGGGTCATTTACCACTCTGGTGAGTTGGTGAGTTTAGGAGGAATTTGCCTCGGATCGGAAACCAATAACATGGCAAAATATCATGTCGTTATCAGACTCTTAACTGAATCTTCCTCTCTAGGTATAACTCATCTGATTATTAACCTCGACTCTCAACTCGTGGTCTGGTAGCTTAATTGATATTACGTCGTTCAAAACCCTATCTTACTGTGTCTCCACCTAAGAGTTTGTCATCTCGAAAGATCATTTGAATTTATAAAATACAAACATATAGAGAGATAAATCAATACAATGTCAGATTCGTTAGCTAATTACATATTGGATCAATATCTTACGCATTGATAAAAAATTTGTAAAAAAATATGAATCACATGTACACAAAAAACCATCACATAAGATAAAATCCAACATCGATAGGAACCACAAAACTAAGATATATATATATATATATATATATATAGATGCGTAATAGAAAACGTTTGTTTTAAAATACATCCTGAAAAGGTTAATAACATGGTAAAAACATTTGGGCCTTCATGCCCATGACATCATCATAAAAGACTACAAAATCAGTTGAGCATCCTAGTCATCCTCATGTATCACATTGTGCTCTATGAAGCACACTACTGCATGGGCCACTCAATGAAGTAAATGGTTACGACTCTCAGGAACTCCAATTGTGTGTCGCTACAAATGGAGAGGCATGTCTCACCTCTTGAGAGGTGGGAAACCCATGGTTAAACCTCGAAGGTTCCTCTCAACCTCTCGAAGTCCTCCCAATGCAACCTCATGCTCTACTACTACTTGTGCGTCTCCACGATACCCTGGTGTCGATATCTCTATCGGACGTGAAACAAAAATATCTTTAGATTTGTTATTGTACAAATAAAAAACAATATAAAATACAAAAACAAAAATACGTGGCAAGGTTGATTTTCATACATGACGCATCCCATTGGATGCCCTCGGGGAGCACCAAGTTTGCACTACCTCGAAAGTCCACTCCAACATAAGGGAAATCCTTGATAACAATTACTTGTGTCATCCACCAAGCGAAGAAATCATCTGTAAATTTAAATGTTGAAGGCTCGTTCCCAAATCTAGGGGATATACTGGTCCACCTCTCCATTCGTGGATTAGTCGCAGGACGCGCTATCAATGCAAAATGTGGCTGCATCTGGGGAACTCTCTCTAAGAAGAACGAATCTAGAAAAGAACCATAGCCAAAATTTATTTTTTCTACCTGTCTTACACTTTGATATATGTTCCTTGACATTTCGAAGAAACCCTGCGCTCCAGTTAAACAACTTGGGATCTACACACTGTAAAGCATATGCCATCTATGATTTTGAGGACAAATGAGAACTAGTACTACCTGCCAATTTTGTGATGGCGAATAGAATCGACCAAAGTGCCAAGTCCCTTACATATTTTATCATGATTCAACCACCTACCAATCACGATCTCAATATACAATGCTCAACAACATACACCTCAGTTGGATAAGGAGTTGCTTGGTGTCCGGACAAGACGATAGGAGCCCCTCTTCGAGAACCCCGTTAGAAAATAGACATCATCAAGCTCAATCTCAAGCATGTGTGGCCCAATGAGAAATTCTTGTTCAACATCATCCCATAAACCAATCAAGTACTCAAGTAATAATACTTCCTTCCTCATGTTTTGGAGCTTAAAATACTTGAGTAAACCGCAATTTCGCAAAGATAACCTCACTTGAGGGTTTTGAATAGAGAAAATTTCATCGAACTCATGTTCGCGTTCTTTCCACTCTATCATGGTTAAATGACCAGTGAAATCTGCAAATACAAATAAGTAAACGTCTTTAGTCAAATTTTTATGGAAGAAAACTATGTCTTTTTAGCCCAAAAGAAAAAAGCAATTGAGTTATGCGCCAGTGCTCCCTTAAATCTTCCCACAAAGCGCTAAATCTCCCTAGGCATGTGCACCATAGCGCTAAAATATCGACCGACACTCCCCTCATCTCTTTGAGGGAGCATCAATCTAGTTCAACACCTAAGGCTTCCCAAGGAGCTCAGAATGCTCAAAATATAAGCTAAAACACAAAATAAAACCATAAAAAATGATGGGGAAGGCAAGATTACCAACCTAGTTCGGAAGGAACTGGAAATGATCGACCACAACTCCCACAGTCACAACTCAAAAAATGCCTCGCAAAGGTGGAAAATTCCAAAATGTGGAAGAGTTTGGTAAAAATCAAATGGTAAATGAATTTTTTAACCTATTTCACTATTTGATAGGTTTGATTTTTGCTATTTCTCATTAATATAAAGTCATTTTTGGGTTTTTAATCTTTTTTCGAGGAGTTACTAATGCTTTGGGCCCATAAATGTCTATATTTACAGGATTTAAAGCAACATCTTTTCGACAACCTTGTGACATTGGAAAGCATAATCTTTGTTCTTTCTCATGCTCGAAAAAACATGAGAATGTAATCGAGTATAATTTTATCACTTTTTCGGACTCGTAAAGGTGACATGAAAAAGGAAACCCCTGGAGTCATCTTTAAGCTCTTTTCAAACTCTCTAAATATGAAAATATCGTCGAGTGATCTTGCTTCCTTTAATGCTTGTTAAAAGGTCTTGAAAGGGCATCTCTCGAGTAGCAGTTTATCTCTTTTCCAGACTCTAGAGACTAAAATTATGTAAAAGGACAACCCTGGAGTCACCTTTAAGTTCTTTTCAAACTCTCTAAACATGAAAACCACTGAGCTTTGATTCTCTGGACTTGCTAAAATCACACATTGAAGGGCCCATACGGGACCGAACCCTTACTTCTTCCAGTTCATTTAAAAAAGGAAGAGGGACTTACTGAAGGTGAGTTATATCGAGCATGTATTATCCTCCTCGAGATCATAAAAAAAAAAAGAGGTACTCGTCTATCTAGATGGGGGAAAAAATTGAAGGAAGTAGGTCAAGTTGTCTTTTAGAATTGTTACAAGTAACTCTTGAAGTCTCCCTTGAACACGACACGTATTTTCACATGCATTTTAAACACTTGGATAATCCGCTAAGCCTATGAACTGAACCAATCCTATAACTCTTTCCACTTGTTTGGGTCATCCGACGAATGTCACAATGTCTGTTGCATTATGTTTTGGTCCACGTTACGTTTATGCTACCAATTCTCATGCCGTGCCTTGGTGTTCAAGGGAAGTAGCATCCTTGAGATTCAACCATCACAAATTTCTAATTTCAATACCCATGTTAGTCTATACTATTTTGATTCACCATATTACATCTCTTTCCTATATCAGTTTTGTATCAATGATGGGGGATAGATCAAGGCACTACTTCGCTGAGTCTTTTCCTGTTGACTTCAACACATCATTCGGGAATTAGACTTAGAAACTAGTTAGTACCTTGGGACTTGCATGCCTCAATGGCAAGCCTTCTCACCTCCAATGGTAAGTTTACATTATTGACCTCTAATCAGATGATTCCACAGATTTTCGACTTCAACTCATTTATTCACATTCGTTGGTTTGTACTAGGGTACCTTGGGAGTCATTGACATCAATGGAAACTTCTCGCACACTGGTTAACAGTTTACCTCATTGACCATTAATCAAGTGGTTTATACCATGTTCGACATCAAAACATATATTCATATGGCTAGATTTGTACCACATCAGGATTGGGATGAAGACCCTGGGTTGAGCATTCACTCTATTATCTTCTTTTCCCAAGATACGAAGGAGATTAGTTGAGCATGATGATATATAAATTGTCACATAGATCCACATTGTATTGGTTTGTGGCTACGATCAGTTCATGTCATGGAGGTATAGATCCACATTATATCTTTGGTGGCTACACCCTTAGTTAGTATCATCATGGGTTCACAGTGTATTTATTGACGACCATACCTTAAGTTCTTTGTTACCCAAGCATAGGTATGCCTTCCTTGGGTTTGAAACACATGATAACATTTGTTTGATGGTTGTTTGTAGCTTCTACCAAGTTTTCTGACTCCATACCCTTGCTTCGAAAATCTACAAAGCATTTCAGTCATTAGCTTCTGTCTTTTAACTTCACACTTTTGGGGGGAATCTGTTACATGTCAAAATTCCTCACTTCTATAATGTCACATTCTCATTTTTGTAAGTGTTGCAAGTGTCTCACTTTTGTCACAAGTGTCGTAAATGTCGCATTTTCGTTCTTCATATGTCACATTGCAAACGACGCCATGGAAACACTTGATACATCCTCTAGAACATGTTGGAAGGGAAAACCACATCATTTGAAAAACTAAGAAGAATGTTTTCCCTTGAGAAATAGTCATCTTAACGGAATTTTGGAATATCAACACTCCCCTGCTCATATGTAGGGAGCGTTAGCACTCTCTGTCCATCCAGTAGGGACTGTTGCAGTGCTTTGTTTCCTATTCTGAGGGGGCATTGATTGGTTGAGACAATCATGGGAAGAAATATCTCTTATCTCTAAAGACAACTAGAGATGATTCAAGTTGGTTTGGCTCAAATCCAAGCTTTAGGTTGCATCTAAGGGAGATGCCACAACTGATGGAGTCATATCCTCAACTTATTCCAAATCTAACTAAGGTGGTTGAGCCTCTCAAAGCCTATAAAAGGAGGCATTCTCATGGTGAAGAGGAGAGAATAATCAACAAAAAGTATTTTCATTTTGATCGTGGATCTTTCGAGCAAGGGGTTGGACAAGGAGGAGTTGGAGAGGTTGTTGCAACTATATCTATAGATTGTAAGTACCTTGTAATGTTCTCATTAATATATGCTTGACTTATTTCCTTCAAGTTTGTGTATTGTTGCATATACTTGTCTATTATGGATAAATTTAGTTTAAACTAATCTTTATAGAGTAGGAATTATGTGCTTTCTTCGTTTTCCATTGGATTGCAAATATCACTAAGGAGCATGGAGATCAATTTAAGCCTAGAATAAGAGAGGACAAGTTTCAGAAAAAGGTACATCATACTTTCTTCCTCTTTCTCCTTTGACTAGTTTAACTAGCTTTAAAGGAATGTTAGTTTCCATTTGCATCTTTCTATCTTGGTAGTAGTGGTCTAGAATCCAAGAGGATATTCACATGTCCGCAGGGGAATTTTTCTACAACAATTACCTATTGGAAGGATTAAAGGTGTGACAGTAGATCTGGATGGAGTGCACACTAAGGAATATTTTGAAGTGATAGAGATAGTGGATGGCACAACACCTTACCCAACATTACTTGGATTGGATTGGGAATTTGATAACCAGGATATAATCAACCCGAATACAAGAAAAATGACTTTTGAATCAGGCGAATATAGAGTCATTGCACCATTGGATCCTTCATAAGGAGAAAGGTTTGTAGAGGCCACTTGTTTGGATCTAGAAGAAATAAACCAGTTATACAGAACCACCCCGTGAGAAGAGGATTATGTTAACCCAACTGCATATGGGGTACGCAGCTGGAGAAGCATTACATCATGTTCCTCTGACTCAGACATAGGTTTGGAGAATTGGCAATAACGATTACATGAAGTTTCCACAAGGAGGTGTGCAAGAATAGACCGTGTAGTAAGATAGGTCGGTACAAATATAAGAGAACCTCACAGTTTTCATGGGATAAATGACTGAAAGGAATTCTTGAAAAGCTATGAAGAGGAAGTTTTAGAAAATCATAAACTCTTATGCCTAGATATTTCACTCAAGGAAACACCTGTAAGCTGGTGGGGTGTGCAAAAATAAACAATTCAGGACTGGTATTAGTGTAAATGAGTACTGCGAATTAGATTTGGAGTAGAACATGGGAGCAATTAAATGTAGAGGTATGATGGACAAGGAACACCAATGGAGCACTTGGAAAAGTGAAGAAAATGGTGGAGGATGACACCACTAGAGGAATGGCATCATCACTTTATCCATACATTGGAAGGGATCCCAGGAAATTGGTATATAGACCAGGATATGCGCAGAGGCACTATAGAATGGACAAGATTACAACAAAATTTTGTAGTAACCTTCTCATTTGAACTTTAGAACCCCAACATTGATTCAATGTTGAAGCCGATATGGGGAATGATATTTTTTGATGAAATAGAGGTTCAAATCATGACAAAATATCAACAATAGAATAGACAGACAGTCAAAGAGTTACTCTCATGCTATCATGTTGAAGAGGAAGCACTAGATGAAGATGATCCGTGCAAAATTCAGATTACATAGATTGAGGGATAAAGAGAGGTGGAAGGTCCATCTCTGGAGTTAGAAGTATTTGTTGCACCAATCAAAGTTAATAAAGTAAACATTGGGACGAATGAAAATCCTAAAATTCCAAGTATTGGAGACTATTGGGATGAGCAAACAATAGAAAGAATAACATAGTTATTGTGTGAATGCAGTGACATGTTTCCAACAAACTTTACAGATATTAAAGGCATATTAAGGGATCTAGGTGAGATGAAGATACCCCTCAAACTTGATGCTAGACCTGTCAAGCAAAGACCTTACAAAATGAATCCATTGTATAAGAAGAAAGTGAAAGAAGAAATTGACCGTATATTGGAAGCTGGCATTATAGAACCAGTAGAGGAATATAAATCGATTAGTCCCATGGTATTCCAAGAAAAGAAGCAAGGGGGGATAAGGATCTATGTATATCTAAGGAAACTAAATGATTCTTGTTTACACGACCCTTTCCCTACCCCTTTCAAAAATCAAGTCTTATAAAATGTGGGAGGTCAAGAAGAATATTCATTCACAGATGGATTCCTAGGTTACCATCAGATCAAAATAGCTCAAGAGGATATTTATAAGACTAATTTTTCTACAAAATGGGGATCCTACCAGTATACAGTCATGCCTTTTGGACTAAAGAATGCACCAGCCTTTTTTTTTAGAGTATTGATATCTTCTTTTAAGGAATTTATACATCAGTTTCTAGAAGTATAACTGGATGAATGGACTATATATAGTATTTTAAAGGACCATGTAGAACTATTAAGACGAATGTTGGAAAGATGCAGGAAATGTCAGATATCATTAAACATCAAGAAATGCATTTTTGGTACGCCTTTTTGGATATTGTTGGGACATATAGTGTGTAAAAAAGGTTTACTAGTTGACCCTGCTAAGATTGCACTCATTTTTAATTTACCACCACCAAAGTCAGTGCACCATTTAAGAGACACACTGGGACATACAAGCTATTACAAGAAATTTATAAAGGAGTATGCACACATTATTGCACCAATGGAAAAATTGTTAAAGAAGGACACCATTTTTCAGTGGAATGGGGACTATCAACAAGGATTGGACTCTCTAAAGGAAAAGATGGTGAAAACACCTATATTAGTATTTACATATTGGGGAAAGAAATTTCATGTGCACGTAGATGCATCAGCCATAACACTTGGATAAGTTTTGGTGCATCCATGAGAAGGGGAATTAGACCATCCTATAGCCTTTGCAAGAAGAATGTTGTCAGAATCTTAGAAGAATTACAACACCACATAGCGAGAAGGTCTGGATATGGTACATGCACTTCAAAAATTCAGGCACTATATACTGGGTGAACACTTTAAAATGTTCACAGACCATTCTGCCCTCAAATATCTAGTTAACAAGCCAGTGTTGGGGGGGCGGATCTGTAGATGGATATTATTATTCCAAGAATTTTATTTCAAAATGATAGTCAAACCAGGGAAGTTGAATGAAGGACTTGATCACCTGTCAAGGGTAACCAATGGAGAAGAACATACTAATTTGGAAGACAACTTCCTTGATGGACAATTATTTTTAGTACAGATAGTTGATGAATAATTCGTTGATATTATTGAATACTTAAGTACAGGGGTTGCACCACAAGACTTTAGCATCGTGCAAAAGAAAAACCTAGTAGTCAGAGTTGCAGACTACCAACTCATTGCAGGTCAGTTATAGAATATGGGCGCGGATAGTATTTTGAGAAGGTGTGTATTAGAACATGAATGGCCCAACCTTTTGGCATAATCTCATGAAGGTATAGCCAGAGGACACTATGCGGTAAAATACATCGCACATAAGGTATTACGCGCAGGATTATGGTGGCCAACAATACATAAAGAGGCCATGGAATATTACCAGAACTGTGATGTTTTTCAGAGGGTTGGCAAACCCAACAGAAGGGATGAGATGCCCCTAAGACCACAAGTGAGTCTGAAGGTATTTGAAAAATTGGAAATAGACTTTGTTGGACCTATTAATCCACCAGCCAAAAGGTCAGGATCTAGATATATCATTACTATGACTGAATATTTAACAAGATGGGCAGAAGAAGGACCAATCAAAGATTGTAGTGCAGAGACAACAACACACTTATTATTTGAGAAAGTGATCACTAGATTTGGATGCCCTAGAATATTGATGAGTGAAAAAGGCACTCATTTTACTAATAACACCATCAAGGCTATGACTAAGGAGTTTGAATTCTATCACTAGAAGAGCACACCATACCATCCTCAGGCAAATGGAATAGTAGAAGTTTTCAATACGATTTTGGAAAATGCATTGACTAATATCTGCAATGTTAACATGGATGATTGGGAATTGAAAATACCAACAATATTATGGGCATAGAGGACCAGATGTAAGAATTTGGCATGACAGAGACCATTCTGACTGGTGTATGGAAAGGAAGTAGTGGTGCCATTATAATTTATGGTACCCAGTCTGCACGTAGCAACAATTACCAACATGTCTGAAAGAGGCAAGGTATATGAGAGGATAAGAAAACTAATGGAAATGGAAGATGACAAGATCCTGACAGGATTTCACCAGGAAGTATAGAAAGCAAGGGGAAAAGTTCGGCATGATGTACATATTGAAAAGAAGAGCTTTAAGAAGGGAGACCTAGTTCTTCTCTATGACAAAAAATGTTTGAAACACCCTGGTAAGTTTAGAATGCATTGGATAGGGCCATTTGAAGTAAATATTGTCACACATGGGGGATCTGTACAACTAAAGAACTTGGGAGGAATAGAACAAAAATCCATGATCAATGGTATTCGACTGAAAATATATAGGGAAAATCGACCTACTAAACCTTAAAAGTTACAACGCACTAAGAAAGTCATTTATATAGTGTACTATAATAGATATTAGGGAAAAAAAATGATAAAAAGAAATAAAAAGGGGAAAAATAAGAAAAAAAGACTACAAAAATAGAAAGAGAAGAAAAACACAAAAAGAGGCAGAAGTTGACAAAACAAAAAGAAATTGGGAAAAAAGTCACACGCAACTATTACTGTGACAACATCAAAATACGATGCGGAGGGAAAATTACACTCGGCCCAAATGCACACAAAAAGTGAAAAACAATTATGACCGGGTCTATAAATGGCGGAAATCACGCATTAGTTCAACACTTAGTGATTTTTTTAGCACATATCAAGATACAAAGTGTGTGCCCTATCTAGAATTGTATGAAGAATCAAGCGAGTGTGCGAATTAGATAGAAGATGACACCACCAAAGTTTGACGCTCCAGGCTAGTATGTACGGGTTACTCGACAGGGCCAAAGGTGCAAGGAAAGAATGAGACAACTTGAGAACATGGTCGATCTTGAATATCTCACCACTTCAGACATAGAGTCAATCATCCTGACATGAGTTGAAGAGGAAACATCGAAAACGCCGCAAGGGGAAGTAGGGAAGAGTTTTGAGACCTGGAATGGTATCCCGAACCCTAATCCTGATACACCCGCTAAATCTAATGAAACGATGGGTTAACAACAGGGCCATGAAAAAGAAGAGGTGTTGGTCGAGGACATCACCAACCAGCCAGAATATGAGAGGGAAGAAGACGACACAGAAACAATAGAGGCAGTCCCATCTCTTGTAGGGAAGAAAATAAATGTGTATGACGACATTGACATCACACTTCCATATCTCCCAGACACAGTGGTCAATGTCGACAATATGCTCAGAAAAGTACCAAAACTTAGGTACTCGGACCACAATGTGCGTGATGTGACCACATTACCAGATTTGGATGAAGAAACCTACCTTGAAAACACAGGGAAATTGGACCGCTAGGAAAACCTATCACGGAGCTCGCGCAGTGGATCACAGGGTTGTACAATTCAAGAATAATGAACCTCTTGGATATACCACACTTCGGGCATGGAAAAAATGTTGGCCTTTGCATCAAACAATTAGTATCCTGGGTACACGGTGACATCCTTTGGATGGATAAGCCAATATAGATGGATGTGGTGTTGATTTCCAAGATCACATGATTACCTACATTCGACGCATATCCAGAGGAGTATTTGGATAACAAGGCGCATGAGAAGGAAATTGTCGAGATGGTAAAAGAATAGTTTGGTACAAGTAAGGGAAGCATCTAAATTGTGATTAAGGACATTAATGACATTGTGACAAGGTTCTCTAGAAAACTTATCTCTTGCAAGATTATGAGGAAATTAAGAAAATAATAAGCTCCAACATGAGTCATAGCAGTAGTCGTGGAGTGCGTATAAGGAGTGATGTTCAGTTGGGTATTGTACCTACTGAACCAATTTTTGGTGGATTGCATATATGTATAGGATAATGAAACCTAGTTCCATTACTCTTGTCTCATAATTCTTATAGCCTTGGAACGGTGGAAGGAGCCAAAGTTTTTAGCCTTCCAGGATAGGAAAGGAAAATGCTATGCTGCCAGATATGATTCCCTCTAGTAGGCCAAGGAAAATAAAAATAAACAAGCAAATAAAACAGTATTTGCGATGTTGCTGGAAGAAAAAAAACATCGCACAACCAATGTGTGGAAAATTCCTATGGAGTTAATCCAGGAAACTGAAGGGATAACCAGGTTCAAGGAATCCAGGCATCACACGTGGATCCAGGCCACAAGGGATCCAAAGAAGGCATGGTTGGAGATGCAATATTGCGTTACCAGGGAAGAAGTTGACTAGATAATTAGAGATTGTCCTACACAGTGGAAGCTGCCAGTAGAAAAACCAATAACAAGGCTAGCTGCGACACAATATACCAAGCCCAAGGAAAAGGATGAATCAACTTCCTCAGCGAAAAAAAACAACCCAACCGATAACACTAGAAAGGTTGCAGCGCATAATCATCCGTTGGGAAGAAAAGCAGTGCCTAAAAGACCAAGGAGGATAGAAAAAATGACAAGGAAAAACAAACAATGAGATACCAGAAAGGGGGATACATCAAAGGCTGGTGAAGAAAGGGTACATGTTACAACAAGTGGGATGAATACCTCACAAAACACAAGGAAGCTAGCGAAGTATAAGAAGCATGGAAAAAGAGAAATTATGTCACAGAAGACTCAGTCATCACCGTAATAGAGGATGATGCTGAGTTAGTCATGGACAAGGTCCAAGACAGGGGGGAATAGGTGGTTAGTATTGTAGAGACACAAAGAGAACAAATCATGGAAAAGCTCATAGAATTCCATGAAGCTCTACAAAAACTACGGATTCAAGCCTTACCACAGGCCACGATGCAATGATAGGAAAAGACACACTAACCCCCTGCACATAAAGAAGGAGAGGAGACAGTACAGTTGGTAGTACAAGGCAGGGATACATTCACAATCACTAACCAAATTATCAAAATGGATCATGAGATTACAGAGAAACCCATGGGGGAAATTGAGAAAGTTGAAGTTTCCATGGTGAAGATACCCACCAAGGAACTATATAGACTCCAGGCCATCATAATATAAGAAGTGCAATCTAAAGCTCGCGCAGATGTGACTAACTTGGAGGTGGGTAGGGTAGTCGTCGAAATTTTACAAATCACATGCGACCAAATGACTTGAGAGAAAGAGGAGGAGCAAGAATGTGTAGATAAGCTAGAGTAGGGGCTAACAATGGTATATTATCACATCCCAGACAACACGCAAGAACCAGAGAAGAGCATAGAGGAGAATATAAAATTATTTCACAAACAATTGAGGGAGATAGGTAGGAAATCGAGGAGCTCAAAGAAAATATTAAAAATAAGAGAGGGAACAACAATCCACACTCCAGATAGAGGATATGGAAAACTAAGCGAGGGAATTCGTAGAGTTGTTTAATAGAACTGTGCAGGTCTAGATTTTTTTAGAAGAAGATGAAAGGGTCCAACAATGGGACCAACAAGAGGAGAAAATATGCTCTTCCATATAGGAGATAAAGCAACGACATAAGACAATGAGTATTACAGAGCACTTGATGGGCACTTAAGAAATGAAGTCTTTGCAGAGAGAGTTAAAGATATTGAAGAAAAATAAGCAAGAAAGACAAGCCCAATTGAAACCCCTCCAGAAACAAGCAACACAGATGATTGCGTAGATGGAGGAAGAGAAGATGATCATGGAACATGCACAGACAGAGGATGCAACATTACTATAGGAAGATATAATAGTGCAAAAAGTCGAGGGGCTAAAAACAAAGCTGCTCAGATGAGGACAAAAGGAAAGAAACTAGAAGAGAAGTTCCACAGTTTGGAAAAGGAGGTAAAGGGAGCACGCACCACTTGAGTGGCTCGGGACGAGCCACATCTCAGTGTTTGGGGCCTGTTGGGAGCAGGGATATTTTGAGAAGGAAGTCTATTTTGGGCACAGACCTATTTTTGGAGAAGGATATGTTTTGGGGAAATACTTTTTTTTGGAAAGGAAGACCTAATTTTGGAGCACATGTAACAAGTGGCATGAAAGAAGCATGCATAAAAATAAGGAAAAGTAGCATGCAGGAGAAAAAGAAATGTGGCACGTAGGAAGAAAACCCTAATCATGATATGGTTAGGGTATTTGATAAGTATTGTAATGGCTATAAGCCTATAAAATAGTATAAATAAGGACCTGGGAGGTCTAGGTAAGATATGTATGTAAGAGAGAGATTGTTAAGCCCTAATATTGGCTCATTACCACTTAATTGGGGCATATTAGATTAGTAATGTTATTTTATTTATGTCGGCTTTAGGCCATTAGTTGTAATTTAGATTAGTAATGTTATTTTATTTATGTCGGCTTTAGGCC
>ML789847.1:193650-231618 GCA_009831015.1 Picea engelmannii | reverse complement strand
TCTGCAATGCCATAGGTCTGATCAAAATTGGATGTGCCAAGTGGAATTTATGGTAACTTCCCCACAACTTGCCGATTTTTGTCCTTTCCAGGAGATCTCACTTGTATAGTGTGCCCCGCACAAAATAATTGATATAAAATTATGAAACTCGCACCAGAAATACTACAGACTGTACACAATCCAATGCAACCATTCCCACATAGTTTGGATACTCTAGGAAGAAGTTATGATTGTTTTACCTAGAACACCTTCTTGAGACTAGTCAATAGGACTAGTCAGATACCCTATCTTACACAGGGTGTATATACAAATTTATAATGACCAAGAAGCTGAAATTTTTAGCATAGATACCTTACTAATTTCTGTAAATAGACTCCAAAGCTCAGGGTCTGAAACATTACAGAAATATTTTTATAGCGAAAATTCCGCAATGACTCAGTTCAGGACGATTCCAAAACCCTATCTTGTACAGGCTGTATCTCCGAAAGTATAAGGCCTCAGGAGCTGAATTTTGAACCCAACGTACCTTAATCTGTCTACTAAATATCCTTGAAGCCGTTCCTTCTGAAACATTGTAGAAACAAAGTTATAGTGAAAATTTCAAGGTGTCTCATATGTAGCAGCGAAACCCCAAGACCTTGAGCTTTGATACCATATGTTAAGAACCAAATGTCAATGTAGCATAGAAAATCCTCAGAAAAAGTACTCAACGCCTTGAGAAAGAGAGAATTTCAGATAATAAGCCTCTTCGAGGGGGCAACCTCCTTTTACCCCACTTAAATGTTCAAGTACAAGATGATTCAAAATGAAAATGTTTCCTTGGTATATATAGGAGACTAGGAGGTATAATTACAAATAATGGCCTAAAGCCGACATAAATAAAATAACATTAATAATCTAATATGCCCCAATTAAGGGTTAATGAGCCAATATTAGGGCTTAACAGAGGGCCAATAGTTTTTGAGGTTTTTGTTGGAAACCTGTTAAGATCTGAACCTGGGTTAGCCCAAGAAGAAGTAAGAGAGAAACAACCAACAACCCCTCTCTCCACCTTAGTTTGTATCCCCCTTCCTCTCAACCCCTTTCTCTCTTTACCACTATTTACCCACCTTCCCTCTCTCCCCCCTATTCCTCTCATTATATCTCTCTCCTCCCTCTATTTGTCTCTTTCTCCCTCCTTTTCACTCTCTCAAACACTCCCTCTCTACCCCCCCTCTATTTCTTTCTTTCTCTCCCTCTCACACTCTCACGCACTCTCTCTCTCTACCCCCATCCTCCATCTCTCTCTCCCCTTCCCTCCTACTATCTCTCCTCTATTTCTCTCCTACATCTAGTACCTCTCTCTCTCCTCATTGTTAGTATCAATCTCTCTCTCTCCCTCCCTCCCTATTTCTCTCTACCCCTCATTCTACCTACCCCTCTCTCTCTACCCCCTCCCCATTTGTCTCCATTTCACTCTCTAACTCTCTTCTACTCTTGTTTTTTATCTCCCTCCTACATATCTCTCTTTACCCCCTCCCTCTCTCTCTACATATCAATATTGACCTCTCTTTTTCTCTTGTTGTATATCTCCCTCCCTCCCCTTATCTTTCTCTCCCCTCCCTCTCTCTCTTGCATATAACCCTCCTTATCTCTCCTCCACCCCCCATGTTTCTCTCTTTTCATCTTTATACCCCCCTTCCCTATCTCCCCCCACTTTTATATCACTCTCTCTATACGCCCCACTCTCTGTCTCCCTCTCTCTCATTATCACACACTCATGATTCTCTCCTCTTTGTGCTTCCACGATGCATTTTCATACATCTTCATCACCTCATAATAATAAAATATTGTAATCATAACCAAATCCATTACTTGGGAAAGTTATATTATTATTTTAATGCATTCATTCATCCAAATGGTAAAACCTGTTACGAGGAAAATCTCTCTATGGCTAGGGTAAACCACAACAAATAGGTATGACTGCAGAAATCAACTCTATCCCATAAACAAGCTATCTAAACTAATGTGCAAGCGAGATAAGAAAGGGACCTACCTCGTCCAGATGTTTTAATATGTCCACCGTTGAGTACTTTGACGCAAAGCTTTATACCTGCAACAAGTTGTCAAAAAAAGAGCGAAGCAAGCATATAGTGATAATATAAAAGGTTAGGCCATTAGATAGAATAATCCATTAATATACAAAACAAACATGCCTATGGATAATAACTCATATATTTGCAACACATCAATTGGACAGGAAGAGAGTATTTCTATTAATAAATGATCAGCAGAAGTGAAAATATTACAGACTTCTGTGTCGACATGGTTCGGAACCGAGAAACCAAGTTCCTTCCAGTTGGGCCTCCAACACTTCAAACCTCCACCAAAGGCAAGCTCATAGAAGGGAGACAATGAGGTTTTCCATCAATAAGGGAAGAGCTTGGGGGTTGAACACTGTGTTCAGACTTAAAGGACAAAGGGATTTAGACTCAATATGAAGTAAATAATTTCTCCATAGTAACTTTTCTCTCAAAGTTGAATTCTCTCTCCTTTTCATAGCTCAGAATTGGGTGCTTTATAGGCTTCAAAATGAAACTGAATTGACGAGTCAGAATGTTTCCAGTATATGAAAGGCCAAGGATCAGAGATCTTGTTGTGACATGGAAACCCGACATTTAATTTTGATTTTCTGGCACAAATCCTGATGTACGTGGGTTGTAGTGGAACAACCTGCATATACACTTGTTGTATAGTGTGCAAGATGCATACAAGTGGAAAAAAATGTATTTTTTTCTCTGGATTTATCAATCTGGGAAAGTGAGTCTACATAGGGAAATGGAATAAGGCCCTCTCTGCAAGTTTGCTTAGGGGGAGGCAAATCTTTCTCTACCAAAACCTAACATAAATGACACCTCTTCCCTCTCTATCCCCGTTCCCCTCTCTCACTCTCTACCCCCTCTTTTTGTCTCCCTCTCCTTCCCACTCTCTCTCTTCCCCTATTTTTCTCTCCCTCCATCCCTCTTTCTCTCTTCCCCTCATTCTACCTCCCTCTCTCTCCATATCAATCTTGTTGGAGAAATTTATATTTTTGGCACACTAGTTTAGTGGGAGTTAACTGACTAGTTTTATTTTAGAATTTCAAATTTTAGACCATCACTATTATGCATGCATTCCTAAGATAGGATGTCCTTTCCTGTATGAGTGAATATCACTCACTCATTGAACAAATCATAATATAAATTGATTCTCATTCTTCATATTGTATCTCTCTTCCTTTTATTGATAAGCTTTGATTGTGTATGCCTTAGATAGGTCAATCCCATAGGATTATCCAAGTACTCTGGCAAGAGGTCAATCCCATTGTTATGTTTCTTCAAACATTCTTTACAATCTTCACCTTTGAAGGTGAGATTGGGATCTGGCAAGTTTAACATTTTACGAAAAACTTGAGGCGACAAAGAAATTGGGCAATGTCCCTGGAGTTGTATAGCCCTTTGATTTGGTATGTATTTGTCAACACGTTATGAAACAATTTCTTTACAGTTGAAAAAATTTGGAACACAACTAGAAAGAGAAATCCAATATGTCCAAATCACGTTCTCATTTCTTTGAGCAGTAGAAGGGGAGGAATAATACCAATACGCTCTCAACCACTAGAAATTATGATCTTCACGGCAAAAAATATTCAAAATATCACCACAGAATTGTTGTCGAGTTGATGCTTCCATTAAGTTGATAAAACTGTTTCTTCGATTGAATGATATTTACAAATGAAATTGTTCGAGAGATAATGATATTTTAATCCCGTTGCAAATGATAATAAAATGAATATTTCTCGAGCCATTTGCCATTAATAACGACCTTTTCAAATTTTGCAAAACAATTGTTAGCAAATAACACTTATTGTGCATTGGGAAAAACAACTTAATGGAGAGGACAGAGATGAGTGAAGATCAATATGAAATTTTCTTGAACCTTTCGACCCGTGAACCCACAGTTGGATAAGAGATCCAAAGAAACTAAGTAAAGAAGGTGGTCAGTCGGACTCGTGAATATCATAATAATGGGAGATTTGGGAACCCAACATTTGCGATGAGAATAAAAGCTAAGTAATGGTTGAAATGTAGAACACTGAAGTTGAAGTGCAATGTGAAGGCCCCAGAAAGGGAAGGAAAATATTTAAATCTGCGTACCCGTGAATTATATAAAAATTCTAAGTGTTGAGGCGGGCTTATGCATAGGTGAATGAATGAGAATGCAAGTGCGCTAGTCCGCAGGTTCGAAGGTTTGTGAATATGAAAATGGCTAAGTACAGTAACCAAGAAACGAAAAAAGAAGGGATAAATAGGAAATGGGAAAAACAAAAAATATAGAAGGGGGGAAAGAAAAGGTGTAAAGAGGTGGGAAAATAGAACGAGGGGAAAACAAAAAGCACAAAAGGGTTTCAATAGTCATGAAGGATGAGTTTGAAATCACTGATTTGAGGATTATGAGATATTTTTTAGGCATTGAAGTCCACCAGTTCAAAGATGGTATATTTATTTCACAATCTAAATATGCACATGAAATCTTGAAAAGATTCATTAATAGAAAAATATATTTTTCTATTAATTTCCCACCCCTATATTTTTCTATTAATGTCCGCATTAATAGAAAAACATATTTTTCTATTAATGTTCCACCCAAACCCTCATAGATAAATTCTAGGTGGGACATTAATAGAAAAACATATTTTTCTATTAATGTCTCACCCCCACCCTCATAGATAAATTCCAAATCATCCCCAACACCTGTAATAATAGGATTGAAGTTAAGAAAGGAAGATGAAGGGTCCAAATTGGATACCACTTTGTTTAAAAGGTTGGTAGACAACCTTATGTATTTGAAAGCAACAAGGTCTGATATTATGTATGGAGTGAGCTTGATTTCAAGGTTCATGGAAACTCCAAAAGAATCTCATTGGAAGGCAGGAAAAAGAATTCTGAGATATGTGAATGGAACAAAATACTTTAGCATTATGTATTCTACTTTAGAAGATTTTAGACTTGTTGGATACACTGACAGATAGTGATTGTGCAGGAAACATAGATGAAAGGAAAAGTACCTCTGGATACACATTTCATTTTTGAATAGGTATAGTGTCATGGGAATCAAGGAAGCAACCCATTGTGACTCTTTCTTCAATTGAAACTAAGTATGTCACAACTTGTCAAGAAATTTGGATGAGAATAATGTTAAAATATTTGTTGCAGGAACAACAGGAACCAACTACAGTGTTCTGTGACAATAATTATGCCATCACGTTGTCAAAGAATCATGTGTTTCACAAGAAAACCAAACACATTAATACAAGGTATCATTTTATCAGAGAATTGGTGAATAACAAAGAAATTTTCTTAGAATTTTGTAGGTCCAAAGAACAAATTGCAGATATATTTACAAAGGCTTTGGCAAGAGATGTTTTTCAAAATCTGTGCAATTGTTTAAGAGTCGGCGCAGTTGCAGATATTTGACAGTTCATGTCAATACACGTTTTTTATGTAAATTTTTTATTTGTGTTTCCCACCTACTTATAATTAATGGAGAGTGTCGGAGATATTATTTATAAGTCGTGAGCTTTACACTTACGCCAACTCTATCTGTCATAGCAAGCAAGGATGTTACTCAGTTAGACATGGCAAGTAGGAGTGTTAGCAGGAGTGTTATTAATGAACCGATCTTTTATCTTTCTTGAGCCTTGTTATGTAGATAGAGTCAGTCATATTTGTTGTCATCTTAAATGTTTTGAGTCGGTTCGCTTCTTGATGCAGGAGCATCTCCCACATCAAGCGAGCCAGCGCGGAAGCGGAAGACAGCTCGACAAGCACCAGCACAAATTTTGAAAATGCCTTGGAAGTTGTTGTGCAATCTTAAATAAAGTCATTAAGAAAGAGCGCACTTGTATATTGTAATCGAACCTTGAGCCTTTATCTCTCGTCCTTAGTAGGTAGACGACATTTAAGATAGTTAAGTGCAGGTAGATAGAATTTAATTCTAGATTAGACTGCTTGGAAGCGCAAGAGGGAAACGGGATATAGACACCCTCATTGTGTAGTGTAACATTATTGAAATCAGAGTTAGAAACATTGGAGCATAGAAGAGAAGCAGAGAGCTGAGTAAGGACACCCATGTACTGATATTTGAATTAATAGAAGAGTTTGATTCAAATTCATGGTTTTGTGTTTGTTCTCTTTGTATTGAAGTTGAATGATATGTTCATGAATGTTTGCTTCCTGTTATACATTTGCTTTTATATGTTGTGTATGTGATTTCATTGTCTGAGTTTGAAGTTTGGAAGAAAGAAGGAATGAGTTTCAATTGTTTCTCTTTCTAAGAAAGATTCCTGCAAGGAGTGCAATTGAATTGTCTGCAAGGAGTGCGTTGACAAGGAGTTCAGAGGGTTGTCTCTGAAAGCTCAGGAGAGGTAGCGGTTGTTCTCATTTCCTCAAAGTGCAGTTGAGCACAGGAGTCGTGCAAGGAGTGCGCAGGCCAAGCAAAGTCTCAGGGTTGCGAACCTGAGTGAAGCGTCGAGAGACTGCTATTGCAGGTGTGCACAGAGTCGAAGTATTCAAGCCCTTGAAAGTGTTTGAAGGTTGCCGCAAGGAGTGGGAGCAAGAGGCTTATTTTTTAGGCTTGAAATTGTGAGAAGCTCAGGAGGAGTAAGGCCTTTGAAAACATTGAGGGACATCGAAAGTTCATAGCGTAAGTGGGTAAGTCCAGGGAAGAGTCATTGGTCTCATTCACAGGAATCATCAAAGGGAATGGATCGACGGTCAGGAGTCTGAGGGGAGGATTAGCAAAATCCCGCCAGCTGTCAGATCTGCCAGAGAAGCGAGGGGGTTACGGCTGCGTCCGGAGTTCAAGCTCAGGAGATTGTGGACCATCAGATCTCATTCAAACACCCGTCAGCCGTTGGATTGACCAGGAGTTGCACGGAGTTTAAGCTTCGTGAACGGGAGGAGGAAAGTCCCGAAAGGGAAGACTCCATCGGAGTTTCGGGATTCGGCAAATCGGAAGTTCTGTGAGCAAGAGATCGAGAAAATCCCTGTTGGAAACCCCGTAAACGATCGGAGCCGTCCATCAGTTGGGACACGTGGACGAGATCGGAAGCCCATCGACATTTCGATCATCGGGACTCACATAGGTAAGTGGTTTGATTTTGCAGTTGGCGAAACCTGAGGGTCAATCTGAACCGTCCATCCACTTGGGACGCGTGTCAGAAATCCGAAGAAAGTCGGGGATCGGCATTTCGCGAGTCTTGGGGACAAGGGGGACTTGCATTTCGAAATTGTGAATTTCGATTCTCCGAAAGGAGGAGAGCTCCATGTGGGACCCAACTGACGTCATCTCGTCATAATAAGGCATCGGGAATTTCCGCGAAGAAAACCCCGAAGCGGCGAGGACCGTCCATCCTAGAGGACGCGTGGCGACAATCGCGATCGTTGGGAAATTTCCCAAAAGGAAAAATCATCCATCGGAAAATCGAGAATCGAGAAATCGGGGATTCCGTGGACAAGAGGTTTAGAGCATTTCAACATTCGAAACCCCGAAACCCGATTGTGACTTTCTGTGGTGAACGGAGAAGGGACCGGACCACAAGGCTGTAAGGTGTCGAAAAAGACCTGTGGGTCAAATTTGAATAAAGATTCCAGGGGAGAATTGAAGGAGCCACTCCGGCTCAAGGGTGAACTTTGAACGATCCTTAAAGACGGGGAGGTCAGCGCAGAGGCCTATTGCCGAGGCAAGGGGTGCCGATGTGTCACTTCTACAAGAAGTCTTTGTCTTCGTCTTTATATGTTCGAGTATGTAGGTAGTCAATCTTAGATTTTAGTTGATAGTTAGCAACAATAGCAGTGGTATAGCGAATCATAGAAGTCTAAGAGCACAAGCTTTGTTTTTGAAAGTCTACAGAAGTTGTTGGAGCTGAAGCTCTACACAGTATTGTATGTTGTAATAGCACGCAGTATTCAGGTTGGTAATATATATTAAGTATTTGTGTGTTGACATATTCATAAGAATTTATGAGTTTTGTTGTGTTTGTGAGCTTATGTGCTAAGAGTTGATTTTATGACAAAAATTGTTTTATAAGTGTTATCATCACAACACCCAGTGTGCCGCGTAGTCTAGGAACTACACAATAAGTTTTGAGTGCTCAACGATGAAGTTTTGTACCGCACAGTCTTTGCAACTGTGTTGCGCAAAGTTTGTTTACGCACTATAGATCCGAGACTACTAATCAACAAAACAATTTTTCAAAAAAAAAAATGCACATTATATCATATTATTAATTAAGTGAATCCCATACCTCCGGGATATTCCAAAACCTTAGGAAGGCCGAAGAGCCTGGAAATGCCATGTATGTGTAAAAAGCATGTGGCATTCACCATACATTGTCTTAACAACGACAAACATCTATCTTTGTGTATTTTAAATTGTAGAGAATCTCAACAGCTCCTTGGACATCACAAAAATATATGATGGCCACAATCATTTGGGCACAGCTCGGCATGGTCAACGAGGTACGCTTGCAACCTAATTAAATGCGCTTAGTCTAAACTTTTGACTTTTGGAGTTTTTAAAGAAATTCAACGTGTCCAGCAAGGCAAACGAAATACAAACAGAATCTTGAAAATTTGACCGTATAAAATCCTTGGTTGGCATCTAACCATGCATCCATATCATTCACGCCAGGTGAAAAGAGAATCTCATAAACGTATTTTTCACATATTGATAGCAAAGGTAAGACACTTCGCCTTTGCAAGCAACAAAATTGAAGGCAATGCTTTTCATGAATATTCTGTGAATTCTCAAGGAGATCCAGAAAAAACAACGCTCCATTTCCATTTGATAAATTAGGCACAACGTGACATAAGGTAACAGATCTTACAAAAGCTTATATTGCCGAGCTTCCTAGACTGCCAAACTACCCGACTCAGCCTCGGCGGTTTTTTCCACAATATTTATAACAGAACCAATGTTACGGGAATGAACTATAACAGAAGGTAAAAGATGGAATATATCATGTTTATGTCTGAGGTCACAATCATGGAATGCCGCGTGCATAGGATTCACAGTTCACTCACAACCTCAATTATGTTGGGTTTAATAAGATTCATATGAAGTGTGTGAGATCTATTAAGTAGATTTAATAATTAAGAACATATGTTTTCTTAAATAAATTACAAATTCAAATACAAAAAACTTAAGATATATATACTATCAATTGTATGTTTCTCCCACTAAAATCAAATTTAATATCCATCTCAAATTTTTGTATTGTGATATTTTAAGCGGGATCATCTAAAAACTGGAGATTCTAGCTGTCAAGGACCACTATCTATAGAAGGCAAGGCATGCATATGGTGGAGGTTTACTCTATCTGAATTTCGTTTTCAATCTAATTAAAGTAGAGGCCAGCATACCTTTCCCTTTAATTCTCGAAGTTTTATTACACATCAACGTAAATTCTCGATTCTTTCATATTTCAAAGTAACGATCATCTAATAGCAGGCCGAGTTCCTGTACAGTACCATCAAAGTCTTTGTCAACATTGAAAAATTTTATTTTTCTGGAGGGAAAACATCTAGAATGTATATTCTTGGGGACCCTCACACCCCCCTAAATTTGGTAATTTGGTGTATCAAAATCAGAAGAGGAGGATTCTGAGGCAACAAATTTAGCTAAAGCTCGTATATCCGATTCGGAACTATTATCGAGGGAAAGAAGATAACTTCTTCTCCTGAACGATAGTCACCTTGAGAACAGACTGCTGGATCCCACCATGACGGATCTAATTCATCTGTAAACAATGCTGGAAGGCGTGGTTTTTTTTCTTGGAAGGGCATTTGTTTGCCCAATAATCCTTTTCCCACAAATAACACATTTTTGTCTAGGTGAAATCTTGGAGCACTGGTATAAAAAAGCTTTTTCTTCTTTTTACAGCTGCAAGGTTCATTAGGATGACCATGGTTATGGGGACTGCAACCCCAATCAGACATAGGGACAACCGATTTGCAAAATCCAGGGGAAAACATAGAAGAATGCCTTTTAAAATCCTTGTAAACTCTTTTCTCTAAGCATTGTTCTTCCCAGACTTGGATTATATAGGCATGAAGTTGAGCTACAACAACATATGGAACATGACCTGGAAAACTTCTCAAATAATATTTGAGGAATTCTGGCTTATCTGCATTTCCAGAAGTAATTAGTAGGTTCTACATATAACAGAAGTATTGCTCATGCTTCTCGATATCGCAGAGTCGTTGAGACATAAAAAGTGAGGCTAGGTGTTCATAGTCTTCCTCATCATCAGGTCCACAAAATTGACGGCCTAATGCTGAAATGATTTGTTCATCTGCATCAGTAGCAGCAAGCATTTATGTCCTTGTTTCTTGTGGCAGCCAAAGCCACCAAGAATGAGCTAGACCAGAGAATCATGATATAATCGAGATTGCAATTTATTGAGTAGTGATTGAGTTATCTTGAGATCTTTTGTAAGAAGTCCAATTAGCTAGCAAGTTAATGGCATCTGTAACATCCCGCTCTTGCGCACACTGAGCGAACTTATTCTTTGAGGACACTTGCTCACAAGTGATCCAAATTATTATACTATTAAGCATTTGATTTTGATTATGAGGCGTTATGGGTTGATGACATGTTGTTTTCTTGCATTGACATAGACACGTGCTATTGACTCGGTTTTACTGAGAGTGCAAGATTTTGGACCTCGAGGATGCAGAGGCATCGATGGAACCCCTTGGACTCCGGATCGAGTCGGGGAGTGAACTATTGGGGTTTGATTGTTTTATATGTGATATTAGTGCATCTGATTAGATGATATGATTATGGATATATTTCTGACATGATTCGTTGATGATGCAGGCTGACGATAGCTTGCCGACCAGACTCACATGTGGAGTAGAGGGGTCACGCAAGACTACCAGAGACGTTGAGGGAGAGGTGTGAACAACAACCCTACCACAGCCTACTAGCACTTCCGCTGTGGGTTAACGACTACCTAGTTCGAGAAGACCCACAATGTCGTGAGGGTAGACTGCGACAATCACTCACGATGATTCTAAGGGGCACGCAATAAGGCAGGGGCCGTATTCCTTAGAGGCCCTTAGTCTCCTACAAGATCACCTGGCGGAGTATTGACTCTAGGTGTTTTTTATGTCTACCAAGTCAGTCAAGAGGCGAGTGGCACCCTTGGAGCACGTGGTGCGTCCTGAAGGGCACGTTGCGTAAGAAAATGGAAAGAGGCGAGTGGCACCCTTGGAGCACATAGTGCGTCTTGAAGGGCACGTCACGTTGTTAATTAATAAATGAATAAACCTAGATGGCCTTAGGACGAATAAAAATGATAATCATCATTAATCATGGGTCGAGAAGGGGGTGAGTGATTCTGTTAATACAAAAAAATCTTTTGGGGGATAAAATTTAAAAAGGGGAATAATGGTTTTGTCTTATATGTTAATTAAAAATTTATTAACTAAAAAGGAAAAAGGGAAAAAGTTAATTTTCCACACCTCCCAATTTGAGTTTTAAATGAAAAGGGAAAGAGGGAAATCTAAAAGAATTAGGAAACTAGGAAAAAGAGGGAAACATAAAAAGAAAGGGGAAACACAAGGAAAAATCAGAAAGTCTAGCTTAGTAAGGTATTTAGCATTAAGAACCTTCTAAATTAACTCAAATAGTAAATTAGTAAGGCGGAAAGTCATTAAAACTTGTAAGGGGATATGGGGACACCTAGGAGCGATTCTAGGAATGATTTTAGGTGGGTGAGGAAAATAGGGGTAATTAATTTATTAAGGAATTTAATTTGTGGACCAATGAAGGGGATGGGTGACACATGTACAGGGAGGATTATTATGAATTAAATTATTGAACATTAAATTAAATGAGATTTTGGAAAGTATTGGACTTAGAAATTCTATATAAAGGAGGGAGGAGGAGGAGGAGGAGGATGGATCTCTTCTGTTTGCGTAATGTTACACTGCAGAAATTATACTTGACTGACTTAGCTTGTGGGAGTTGGGATAACCAGCTCGGTGAGGAGTGGTAGCTCAGCCTTGCGAGGCGAGCTGGGAGCTAGCTGATTCTCGGGTTAGTGTGCGTGGCCCCTTTACGGCTTGGGGGGCTATGGGGGAAGAAGAGTACCCCTAGCGTTGGCTAGGAGGTATCGGTGAAGTCTCATCGGTCGACAAGCGGGAGTTGCATGGAGCACACAGGACAACAACTCAGAGCGGGCTACTTGGGATATGGTACGCTTCCTTTATTTCTGCATGGTAGATTGTTAGTATGATTTATGCTTTTAGTTCTGTATGTTTAATTGGGTAAAGAAAATGATTGTCTTATCATTCTAGTTGATGACTGAAATTTCCCCCATAGCCTTTAGCTCGATGATGATTGATTCCCATGGCCTTCGATCCCTGCATGTCTTCACCATCCTATGGTTTATTGATTTGTGATGATTGCAGTTTACTTTTTCCTTCATCCCTAGCTCATCAGTCCACGCCTAAGCAGTCGGTCAGGAGCCTGATCTATGGTCGTCACTTCGGTGTTAATAGACCTATGGATCTCAACACCCTAATTTTCTGTGCGTGGATGATGAGCGACGGATTTTTCTTCCCAACCGTCTAGCCCTGTGGATTGTTCCAGTTAGTGTGTTGTCTTGCACCTTGATGTGATTAATTAACCCTATAATGTATTTATTGATGGCGAGATTTTTCTTTTTACTCTGTGTTTTATATCTTGTTGGATATTCCCCGCATTTATTTACCTCTGCACTCTACTTTGAAGACGATTTGACAGTGAGATGCTCATTGTTGAAATCAGGATATCTTAATGTGCCTGCGTTCTTGTTGAACCCCAACCGACTGAAAAGAAATGCATTCTTAAGGTGCCTATGTTTTTGTTGATTCCCAGTTAAGTGAAAAGAAATGGTATCTAATGTGTCTGCCCTTTTCTGATCGCGTTTTCATTTATATATGCATTCCTATGGTGATGCCCCTTTAAGACTTTTTATTTACCCTGATTGATTGCTCTACGATTTTCCTGATTGTGTTTCCATGGTTGGGAGTATCACTGACGATTTGCCAACTTCTTAGGTCTGCATTCGTTGTATTTACTGGGCGTTTTCCATCCTTAAGACTGAAGTCGTTGCCTGGGTGCATCACTTGCGATTTGCCTTTACAAAATGGCTATATGATACCTTTGTTGCTTGATGAATTTGCTCCAGTCCGTTTTATTATCTCTGTGCCTTTCGACTGTGTTGACCTGCATTTTTAATAAATGACATTTACGAATATAAATAATGGCAATGCGAGTTTATATTTCTTTTGACAACGCTCTTATATTTCCCCTTGAGTTAAATCGTTACCTGAACATTTTTTTTAATTGTTGAATGGTCTGTCTGCATATTCCTTCTTATAGAGAATATGTTTCTACTTCCTTATTTCCCGTGATAACAATTTTTCAGTTTAATCAGTTTCACTTCTGTGGAATGGTATTTACGGAGGAGTCAGATTGTTATGACCATGCCCGACAACGAGCCCATTATTTGAGACAATGATACTCCATGGAGGGTGATTACAACTCTGCGTTTTATTTTATTTTCCGGCTTTCGCCCAACAAATTCGGGCTGCATGTATCACTGTTGACCGAGTTTCTCCTTTGTATGACAGTGAGGTTGTGCCTTGAGACACCGTGAAATGTTTTGGTTTGCATGCGATTGTCTTTTGTTACCTGGCAATTTTGTCATTTGTTAAAGCCTGTGATTTTCTTAAGACTTGGCATGTTACCCTCCCTAGGAATGCATTTCTTATTTATTAACATCACTTGACATCGAAATTATATTAATGACTGATGTGACTATATCACCGTCTATGTTATAACATCATTGTCAGCCAAATTATATTGATGACAGCCACGACCTTTAGTTTTTGTATTTAAATAAAACAGACTTGTCCAAATAGAGGTATTTATTGTTTACAGCTTTAGTATTGACTAAATTTTAGACTTGCTTATTTGATTGCCTTTAGTGTTAAACTAGACTAGTACATTGATAACCAATTTATAATTTAGAATGGCTCCATTAATTTGCATTTCATGTTAATTTGAGGGTACATTAAAGACTAATTGTAAATTATTATCGTTAACAAATGTGATAATTGCAGCCTGTACCAAGATATTGTTAATGTTGGTTATGACGTTAACTTCTAAGTTAGATCGTAATTGTAGTTTATGGTTTTAGTATTGATTAAATTATATTTGTCAATTATATGGTAATTATGGACAATGGTAATTAGACTTGCTAAATTGGTTGTATTTAATGTCAATTTATTGTAAATTAATAACTAATTTATAAATTAAACATGCTAGTTAGATTTTAATTAATGTTAATTAGATGGTAATTTTGACGAGTTAAGACTTGATGAACAATTGGGGTGTTGGCGAAGTCACGTAATAGTTTCATTTTTTTCCTTTGAGTAACATCATTGAGAGTCTTGTCAACCGGTTGCTTGGGGTGTGGGCGTAGTCTTCTTGTCTTTTGTTTCGCATCCTAGCGCGCTGGATTTTCTTGAATCCTTGGTCTCGTTGGGATGTGTTGTGCCAAGGTTATTGACACATCTATCATCTGGGGAAGTCATGATTCCTGATGAGGGGATCATGGCATGCCCTATTGGATAGTGGCGAATGATAACTTGGTCAGAGTTGGTGCCTTCCGTGTGAGTGTTGTCGAGCGTTGTAAGTTTTCTTCGACGCATGGGGTGAACGCCTTCATGCGTTGGTTTCACGCACCTTGAGGTTATAGTCTTTGTTCATCAAGGCTGTGGTGTCGGGAGGGGAAATGTTGTCCCTTAGCTTGTAGGCGTGGTCCTGTTGTGTCGGGTGGGTAGTCGTTTCCCCTTGTTGTTTTACGCATGTTTCTCCCAGTTACTCTTGTGCTAGTGCATGGATTCATAGTTGTCTATTGCCTAATCGGTGTGCATTTGTTCGTCGTCTAGGTGTGGTTAACTGTGTCGTCGTTTCCTTCCTGCCTAAAACCAAAAAAAAATTTGCACCTTCTGCTTCGCTTGTAGTCGTAACAATGGGGTCGTTATAGCATCTTGAATCTCTTTTGGTAGGCGATATTCAGAATAGGTTTTTCAGGCATTTTAGAAATGATTTTATTCATATGGTCAATGCCAGATTAGAATTTATTAGGGGGAGCAGAAGAAGCAACTTGCATGATAATTTCCATGCTCGGAAGAGCACTAGCAGTACCAAAGGATGGATTTACATGATTAGGAGGAGGAATGACATGAGAAGTTTTTCCTTCTTGTTTAGGAGTGTGATGCATCTGAAGAAAATGTTCTGGGAAAGCTTTTGGAAATTGTTTAAATCCTTCAACCCACTCTTTGATTTCTTCAATTTCTTCACTTGTGGCTCCAGAATCAAAACTGGGACAATTATTTTCTTCTATAGTCATTAGTCGAAAAGAATAACTTCTGGATAAAGTTTGCTTCTGTCCTTTTGTTACTATTTTAAGAGAAGTTTCACAGACAAACTTAGGCTACTTATTTAGTTGTTGTTTCCTCACCAGAATTGTGCCTAAGGAATCAAGTATTTTCTCAAGCTTGATTGAAGTTGCATCTATGGATTTCCTTATTTCTTCTATGTCTTTTATGAGATGTACTAGATCCATATTAGTATTAAGCAATTTTGTTTACTCTTGTTCTTCTTTTACAACCCTTTTTATCTGCAGTATATCTAGAGCAATGTCATCAATATTGGGTCATGTTAATTGATGTTGCAAGTTACCATAATTAGATAATTTAATTTCAAAGGACATAGTTTCAGATGCAACTGAAGATCTATTATTCAAATATTCTCCTTTTATAGTTTTGTCAGAACTATACTGTTTGAAAGGCGTATCGAGAAGATTTCTTCTGAGAACATATGCCATAAGATTTGAAGTTGTTGTAACTTCCATATGAGAATGTATTCTAGGTAGGGAAAACATGAATAAGGATGTCGATGTCTGTTTCTTAAGCTTGTGAAGTAATTTGCTACAAAGTAGACGTGTTGACCTTTTTTCCAAAGCTTTGAATCAGAGGATGTAACACAAGGTTCTTCAAAAATAGGTTCATTTATAAAAGAGAAAGAAAGAAAATGATGGGATACAAAAATTTACAAAAGCAGATATAGATAATGGTGGTTCGAAATAAATTGGATCTGGATTAGAAGGCATTCTAAGGGAATTGCTAGATCTATAAAACATTATTGGAGTATTTATAAGAGATGGGGATGACAAGAGTTTATCTTTCAGGAACAAGTTCTTATATTTGACTTCCCGAGAATCAAGATAATTAGTCCTTGTTCATTCAAAGGTGATGGGAGTGGCATGTTTGGATTTATCTGACTCCACCATGCTTAGAAGATGTGAAATCTGAAGGACTTTGTGAGTGAGAGCTGGGAGAGTATCATTTCCAAAGCGGAAAATGACCATGTATATTTGAGTTGTATAATCTAGAACCAGGGTTAACCCTAAAACCTTTTGGGAAGATGTAAGCTTTAAGAAGGTTATAGATATGTGGATAAAAAAGGATTACATAATACTTTGGAATGATAGTGCTAATAAAGGGACCTTGATGAAGGGGTCTAAGAAATCCTCCTATGATAGCATCAGAAAATTCTATGTGTTTGGTATCTACTGCAACACACAAAGAAGCCACATTTAAAAATGGATGAACTAAAGTACCAAGGCCAAGTTGACTTCTCCAAGATAAGCATATTTGTTTCCTTGTTTCTTAGCTCAATCTATTTGAGATTTTTCAAGTAAATTTATGTGAATTGGTTCATCTTCATTAGTGAACACTATGTCAACCGAAGAGATTTTTATTTGAGTGTGGGATTTATAGTTCCACCATTTCATTTTATAAACTTCTTCTAGTAAGATACCAGGAAGTTTCAAGTCTGCAGAAGGATTAATATCATTCATTGTGATAATAGATGAGGAAGGTTCAACATTATGGAAATATGATCTTCATTCTTCAAGAGAAACAAAAGTGTCTTTTGCATTATAGTCTAGTGTCTGGAGCTCAATTGTATCCAGTGAAGGATCCATGGAGCACTTTCCAATTCAGGGAGTAAAGAAAGAGGTTTAGCTCAAGAAGTGTCCTACAGGAACTCTGGGAGTTAAACCTTTGAGGGCTTATTGTGGTTGTCTCTTCACCTATGGCCTTAGAATATCAATAAAATGGATCTCAAATACTTTCACACTATTTCAAATAGAAACTTCATTCAAGATAATTGATACAGTACAAAACTGAACATTCATCCAAAAGATATTATAGATTAATTGCAGAAACATAAGTCAATATTTTGTTGTTGACCTGAAGATTACAAAACTTGGAATGGCTCTGATACCAACTCTTCCAAGACCGACTCCAAGTTTTCGACCGAACTCAAATCCACAATTTAATAAATTCACACTCTCAGACAACACTCTTGTCTGATCATCTTCGAATGGCTAATATCGCCACAGATTTTTACAACACTTACAAATGATATAAATAACTCTGTATAATATCTACTTCGGATCCTATCATATCACCTTAAGGAACATAGGGAGAGCATACACATAGGTACATACACACAAACTTATTTACACTTGAGATCCTTGGTTTTCTTGTGCAAGATTGCAATATGCGTGAGCACAAATGATACCCAAAGCTCAGACTCTCAAAACTCAAATGCCAAAACGGGACCTCTGATTTCTTATTTATACAAGAACAACCTTTGAATGGACATAGATTAATTATCCTCAAGACTGGGAAGTTAAATATAAGAACCTGTGCCTACAAGATAAACTCCTATCATCCCCATTTTCTATAAATACTCCAGTAATGTTTGATAGATCTAGAAATTCCTTTCGAATGCCTTCTAATTCAAATACAATTGATTTCAAACCACTATTATCTATATATACTTCTGTAAATTCTGTATCCCATCATTTTCTGCTCGTTCTTCTATAAATGAACTTGTTTTTGAATAACCATGTGCTACATCCTATGATTCAAACCTTCGGGACAATGGTCAGCATAGAGATTGTCCAGCTTGTAGCAAAGTACTTCACAAGCTTAAGAAACATATGTTTGCATCCTTATTCATTTTTTCTCTACCTATAAGCCATTCTCATGTGGAAGTTTTCTCGATACTCCTTTCAAACAGTATAGTTCTGACGAAACTATAGAAATGGAATATTTGAATCATAGATCTTCAACTACTTCTGAAACTATGTCAAATGAAGTTAAATTGGCTAATTATGGTAACTTGCAACATCAATTAACAACAACCAATATTGATGACATTGATCTAGATATACTGTAGATAAAAAGGGTTGTAAAAGAAGAACAAGAGCAAATAAAATTGCTTAATACTAAGATGGATCTAGTACAACATGTCATAAAATACATAAAAGAAATAAAGCAAGCCATATGTTATCCCTAAATTTTGAACCTCATTGTTAAGGAGCAAAGATAGGGCACCGCAATTATTGCAATGGTTTTTTATAAATAAAGGTCGAATAAAATTTGGTTTAAGGAGAAGGAAGTAGGTGAGTTAAAAGATTTAAAAGGTCTCATAGAAATTTTAATTCAAAATATAAACAACATTTTACTTAGTCAAAGGAATTCACACTAAAGGATTAGATAAATGAGTAAGGTATAAGAAAACACACAATGCAAGCTAACAATCTGTCTACTTGCAAAAAATAATATTTCTAGGTTCAAAATAATATTTCAAACTTGAAAAAAAAATATTCGAATACAACTCTTTGAAATAGTTAATATATCAGTAAGTAACTCACTAGAATTATAGCTTAAAAAAAGAGAAATAAATTATTTGCATAAATTTCAATTGTACTCAAATAAGATAGAAAAGATGAGAAACAAAGTTAAAACAGTCTAACCAACTAGAGTGTTTGATTCATTGAGTGCAAAATGTTACAGGCTTTATGCTCTTTACAAAAATCGTACCAATGTCTTCTCCCAAGTCCTACCAAAATTGAACCCCCGTGTTTTCATTCATAGTGATAGTCTTTATAATTGTAGACTCTTTACACACTCATAGAAATCAAGTAAACCCAAAATAACACCAAGATCTAATCCACTATAGAAAATTAGGATTTGTTGACATCGAATGTTCACAAATATGGAAATATCCCGAAGGATTGGAATTGGACTAGGTTTTTCAATTGCTAATTCATCCTTCTCCTCGAAATATGGATCTTTGTTGCCAGGTATTCTTCCACTTCCTTTGACTGCTAATTGATAAGTGATATCCTGGAAATGTTTGATTCCATGCCTTTGAATTATTCAATAAAATATGCGACTTGATCCTCAAATATTCCCTATAAATATGGATATATTGATTTGAGAAGATTTTGATTTATTATTATGAATAGTCTGCTCCAAATATTCAATGCTTGATTTTTTGCAAATTGATTTGCAATGGATATGGTTGGAAATCCACTTGGAGTTGGTTTGACTTTATTGAGTGATGATTGGGCGTGTGAAAATTGGTTGCAACAATATTCTGGAAAATTTTGTTCTGATAAAACGAGGACTTCTCCCAAACCGTTGAGAAATTATGAAAACCGCTCACAATTGGGGTAAATGGGCCCATTTTGGAAGGATTTTTAACCTTTTTGGAATATTATTTACGGTTTGATTCGAAATGGAGCCCGAAATTATCTTCCTGGAATAAATTTTTGCCTAATTTCAAGAAGAGATTGCAACAACTCAATTCCCTCTAGTTCCTTGCGAAGAAGTTGGACACCTTTGTTCTTTGTCATTTGAAAATACCAAACCCTGCTTCTTGTTTGAATCCCAAAAGTTTCCTTTGCAAATAAGGGTTGGTATACACGCAATAGTCAAATCTCTTCATACGCAGAAATATAAGCGTTGGATCACATTGTCATTGATGACAAGGGATTGATGTCAAAGGATTGATGTCAAGGGTGAAAGGAAAGGTGAAAGGATTGATATCAAAGGATTTATGTCAAAGGAACAATGTCTTCTCATAATATATTGATGTAGTGATTGATGGATCATGTATTTTCCTTTATGTCAATGGATTGATGTCAAGTATGATGTCATACATAAATGGATATGGATCAATGAGTTGTCATTGATATACGATGCATAGTTGGATTGATGTAAAGATGACTCGTTATTTTCTTGTCATGGTTGATATGGAGTACAAATGGATGAACTCCAAAGTGGTCCCCTTATGGTGAAATCCCTCACGAGAAGACGCTTTGTGGTTGAGTTGTCCTAGTAGTATGGTTAGAGAACTGATGCCTAATTATGGAATAATGAGATGCAGATAAGTGAATTTGTCAGTGAAACTATCCTAGATGGACAGTGCTTGTCATGACATTTTTGATGGTATGTGGAATGTCACATAACTCCTCATGGTTTGATATTTATGGCCTTACGAAGTTGGAGGACACTCATATGATGGCTACAAGCCCCAAAAGGTCAAAGAAGTCAAAGTTCTTACAAAGAAGAAATTATTTAAATAATAAAGTGAAGTGATAAAGTCAAAGAGGATTATTTAAATAATAAAGTAAATGGAGAACTTTCTAATTATGGAAAGTGGTTATATGAAGGCTAACCCTAAAATGAGGAAAGTGGGCTAAGTGGTCAAGTGGCTATTGGATATATGGACAAGTGGAAAATTGGACAAAGTTGGACATAGGTGACTATGTGGACAAAGTGGCTATGTGGACAAAGTGGACTAGAATATTATTCTAAGGAAGCTACTTGGAGAGTATAAATAAGAGGCAAGGGTCTCTTATAATATACATCTCTTGAGCATATATTGAAGATATATTCTGAGAGAGATATTGACTGGAGGATCTCATGGACGCATCAAAGTTTTCGTAAGTCTGAGATATTGATGGCGAAAGTTTTGGAAGTTCATAAACCCTAGTTTCTGAAGGAGTACGCGAGCAGTAATGGGCCAGAGAGTGTACATACACGGGCTGCAGTGAGCCAGAGTGCGTACACACGTGGATTGAAGGAGGTCAGAGCGCGTACAGTTGGAAGAAGTCATGAAGTTATGAATGTGAGTTGATGCCATGTTCTTGAAGGATGAAGCAAGTTCCATATATGCATTCTATGGGCTCAAATATGCCATAGAAACTCTGGTATGGTTACATAGTTGTCTTGATGGATACTCTTGCTTATTGTATGGTGAATGTTTAAGGAATTATTGGTATGGTTGTTGTGGTAAGGTTATGTTTGTTGATTGATAGAGTGAACAACACTCTTATGGTTCAGTACTAATATGATTCCCATAGTATATTGGTTACTTATACATGATTAAGTAGAATCATATTGTATGGTTGAGGAGCATGAGTAAGTTGTTGGAGAGCATAGATGTGTTGTGATTGGTTATGGTTTAGATTTGACAGTGAAAGACATAAGTGGATGTGACTTAAGGCTGTAGAGGATCTGATTTTATCAAGGAGAGAAAACCCTAATTATTCAGAAGGCATACACAGGCTGTAGTATAGACAAGTCGCATACATATGTGAGTTGTACTACTAGTAGGGCACGTACATATGCATGTTTCACTACTGACAGGTCGCGTACCAATTGACATATTGGTATCTGTTGAGGATTGAATCCTCCTCTTAGTTGGCGTTGATTTATGTAAGATGAGTCTTGCATCGCAGAGATGGTGCTCTTGTGGAGTTGTAACTATATTCAGTTGTTGTTGATAACCCAAGGATTATAGTTTGTAATAAAAAGGAAATTGTACATACATCTTGTGTTCTTTGTGTTCCTTGTGATGATGACTCATTGATGATATATGTTGTTGTTACATGTTGTTGATATATGTTCACATTTAACTGGTTATAAATGACGGTAATAATTGATGAATAAATAGTGATTTCTAACTAAGGATTTTTGTGAAGGGAAGTTTGAAAAAGATCCCCACACTAATTCACCCCCCCCCCTCTCAGTGTGGTCGGTGTGTCCAACAATTGGTATCAGAGTGGGATTTCACTATAAGCCTTAAAAATCTTGGAGGAGATCCATGGACACACAAATGGATGATGAAGTTCCAATCCTTGATGAGGAAAATTATTCTACATGGAGAATAGAAATGAAAGTGAATTTGAAGGAAATAGGAGCGGGTGTTTGGAAAGCAGCTATTGGCGGATCAGTTCCTTTGAAGAACAACTCAAAATTTGTAGCTCAAAGGGAAGAAAAGAAGAATGATTCATTGGCTATCAAGACCATTCTTAGTGGACTCTCAAGTTCTATCAAAGAGAGCATTGGACAATGCACTTCTGCCAAGGATCTATGGATAAAGCTAGAGGAGACATACCAAAGCAAGAAGGAAGACACTAAAGACAATTCCATCAAGAACAATGAAGGTAAAGAATCTCCAAAATCCTCTAATTGCAATGATTCTAAATGTGATGATGTTGAATGCTTCTCTACATGTGAAGAAGAAGATCTAGAAATAGTTTGTATAGAATCAAATGATAGTTATCCCATGGAAGAAGTAGAAGAAAAACTTTCAAAGATTAAAAAGAAAGTTGATTGGGGTCTATATGAATACAACTATGACCATAGTTATATAGACTATAGCTATCTTTCGAAGAACACTAAAAGGTTTCTTGAAAAGAATCAAAAGTGTATCTTGCAACTAAAGGAAATGCTCAAAGAACAAGAAGAAAGTAAAAAGACTCAATTAGAAGAAAAAGAAGAAGAGATCAAAAGACTAAAGAATGAAATAGAAGAGAATAAGAAGGTAGATGATGAGATTAACAAAAGTCTTGAAATTAATGTCCATGTCAAGACCCAAATTGAAGAAGCCAAAAGGGTAGAGGAATTACTAAAGAATCAAGTAAATGAAAAGGAAGAGTCATGTCATAAGTTGGAAGATGAAGTTGTTGATCTTAGAAAGAAAGAATAGAAGTCAAACAAATTATTGAATAGCTCAACAATATTGAATGAGATCTTGGATAGTCAAATATCACCAAATGATAAATCAGGTCTTGGATACAACAAAGAAGCTACACATGTTGAAGCAAGCACCTCAAAGAAGCATGAGGTAAGTGTCTTACTCTCAAAGGATGGAAATAATGTTACAAGTCAACCATATACACCAGGAAAGGAAAGTTTCAAAAGAACAAAGAAAGGAAGACATCAAGAAGCCATATTTACACCTCAAAGAAGAGAGACACCTTCAAGATGGACATGAAACCAAAGGTATGAAAATGTTTTTCATGGTCATTGTTACTCTTGTAATGATTATGGTCACAAAGCTTTGGAATGTAGATATTATGCAAGGAGATATAATGAAAGACTTCATAACACCCTAAGGTGTTGGAGATGTAATCAAGTAGGAGACATTGTTGCTCATTGTCACACCATGAGATGCTACAATTGTGGTGGATTTGGCCACAAATCTCAGGATTGTTGGAACACAAGAAGATAGTCCATGATGAGGACTTCATATAGCATGACTAGAAGAAAGCATGAAGTTAGGAAGGAAGACATTTTTGAAAAAATGGAAGCTCAGAGATTAAGTTTTGAGAAGCTGGCACACCTTCAGAAGTGGGTGAAGAAGACTGATCAATCAAAAAAAAGTGGCATCCTTAAGGGAACCTCAAGTTTGACATCCTCATAAGCATACACATGTTACAATGGTAGCAGTCGCGTACATACGCAATATGACCTATGAATAGGTCGTTTACATACGCAATATGACCTATGAATAGGTCGCGTACATACACGAGTTGTCTATGCAGCAGGCTGTGTATCTGTGGTAAAGAGCCTTGGGAAAAAGGCTATGCATATAAGTTGTAGCCTGGTATGATGATATAACTCTTTGTTGTAGGATCTGACATGGTTTGTTGCGTGTTTTCATGATTACTTATTGGCATACATGATTGATCTATGTATGGTGGTGACATATGATTAAGTGTTGAAAGACTATCTTGGATGCATGGTACTAACCCTAAAGTGTCGATTGAGACATTTTTCTGTTGAGGAACAATGTTGGTTGTGACAATGAAGTTATAACACTTTTTTTATAAGATATGTCATGATGCTTCTAGCTAGAGATATCATTGATCTATTTGAGGCACACTTCTAGAACATGTAGTTTTGGATGCTTAGTATTTGCTTAAGTAAATGGTGGTCGAGGCATATCTGTTAAGAGACATGGCTGATACATATTTGATTTCCATTGATATATCTTATAATGTATTATTGATGGCATATTTGTTGGATATCTTGGTGCATGCATTTGGCATGTAGTTGAACTACATATTGGGACATGTAGTTGATGAGTTGATGAAGTGGTCATGTTGTACATCATTTATGAGTCATAGCTTGATCTATAGTTGATGCATTATTGGAACATGTTTTATGGTGGATTTAGCATACATGTATGAGGGCACATCTTGATTGTAGTTCATCTTGTTGTGGTATTGGTGCATGGTTGATGCACTTGCTTGGTTCAATTGGTGATACATGTTTAGTGCAATGTTGATGCACTCACAGATGGTATATGTTTGTGGGTAACAATACTTGGATAAATTACACCATTGATATTACTTGTTTAGCATATACTTTGGTACATGATGTATGGATGACATAGTTGAGACACTTGATTGATTGTGATACATGGTTGTGGCACTTAGTTCATGGTGGAAGCATATCATAAGTGATATGACACTTGGTTGAGACACATGGTTGGCATGTTGGTAGAAGAATATGGTTGATATACTCCATTGATGATATCTTATGGTTGATGTACATGGATGTTGTGCATGGTTGGCACATTGTATGGCACAATATGTACTTGGTTGATAATTTGTTCATGATCCCTTATTCATTATTGACATATTATTTGTTTCATGATGTATGGTATGGGACGCGTTTGATGCATGGACAGGTCCAAGGATCGTCATAGAAACAACGATTGATCTATGTTCCAGTTGAGCAGTAGCATTTGCAGCAGAAGCATATTGCAATGGTAGCATATTTTTCATATTGGAGAGAAGATAGGGGGAGAAATACCCATAGGGGGATTCATTCTTATTTCCATGATTCCAGGAGAATATATTTATTAGATGAATAGATAAATACTTAGAAAAATATCCCTCTAGTTCGAGAAAGAGCATAGAGGCACATCTCTAGGAGGAGTGATGGTCATAGGGGGAGCATGAGCGATATATCTTCAGCATTACATCATAGTGATATCCCTTTTCAAAAGGGAGAGATTATTCAGAGGAAGATCAAAGAAATTCAGGTAGGGGGAGCAGCCCCAAGGAGAGTTCAGGCAGGGGGAGTATCCCCAAGGAAAGAACTACCCTTTTCCATTGATGTCAAAGGGGGATAGATGGTCACATTGATGTGATTGAGATGACTATTGATGTAGAGAAATTCCTTGTATACATGTTTCCATCAATGATTGGTGTTGACATCAATGTTGGTATTGCCATCAATGCCAAAGGGGGATATTGTTGAATCATGTTGTCATTGATGACAAAGGATTGATTTCAAATGTCAAAGGAACAATGTCTTGTCATAGTATATTGATGTAGCGATTGATGGATGATGTATTGTCCTTGATGTCAATGGATTGATGTCAAGTATGATGTCATGCATAAATGAAGATGGATCAATGAGTTGTCATTGATATATGATGCATAATTGTATTTATGTAAAGATGACTCATTATTGTCTTGTCATGGTTGATAGAGAGTACAAATGGATGAACTCCAAAGTGGTCCCCTGATGGTGAAATCCCTCACGGGAAAACGTTTTGTGGTTGAGTTGTCCTAGTAGTATGGTTAGAGAACCCATGTTTAATTATGGAATAATGAGATGAAGATCAATGAATTTGTTAGTGAAAGTATCATAGATGGACATTTCTTGTCATGCCATTTCCGGTGGTATGTGGAACGTCACATAACTCATCACGGTTTGAGAGTTATGGCCTTACGAAGTTGGAGGACCCTCATATGATGGCTACAAGCCCCAAAAGGTCAAAGAAGTCAAATTGCTGACAAAGAATAAATTATTTAAATAATAAATTGAAGTGATAAAGTCAAAGAGTATTATTTAAATAATAAATTAAATGGATAACTTTCTAATTATGGAAAGTGGTTATATGAAGGCTAATCCTAAAATGAGGAAAGTGGGCTAAGTGGTCAAGTGGCTATTGGATATATGGACAAGTGGAAAATTGGACAAAGTTGGACATAGGTGACTATGTGGACAAAGTGGCCTAGAAGATGCTTCTAAGGAAGCTACTTGGAGATTATAAATAAGAGGCAAGGGTCTCTTGTAATATACATCTCTTGAGCATATATTGAAGATATATTCTGAGAGAGAGATTGACTAGAGGATCTCATGGATCTTGAGGAGAATCAAAGTTTCCGTAAGTCTGAGATCTTGACGATGAAAGTTTCATAAGTTCAGAAACCCTAGTTTTTGAATGAGTACACGAGCAGCAGTAGGCCAGAGAGCGTACATACGTGGGCTGCAGTGAGCCAGAGCGTGTGCACACGCAGGCTGAAGGAGGTCAAAGCACGTACAGTTGGAAGAAGTCATGAAGTCTTGAATGTGAGATGATGCCATGTTATTGAAGGCTGAAGCAAGTTCCAAATCTGCATTCTATGGGCTCATATCTTTCATAGAAGCTATGGTATGGTTACATAGTTGTCTTGATGGATACTCTTTCTTATTGTATGGGGAATGCATAAGTAATTATTGGTATGGTTGTTGTGGTATGGTTATGCTGGTTGATTGATAGAGTGAGTAGCATGCTTATGGTTCAGTATTGATATGATTTCCATAGTATATTGGTTGCTTATACATGATTATGTAGCATTCATATTGTATGGTTGAGCAGGATCAGTAAGTTGTTGGAGAGCATATATGTGTTGTGATCGGTTATGGTTCAGATTGGATAGTGAAAGAAAAAAGTGGATGTGACTGAAGGTTGCAGAGGATTTGATTTTATCAAGGAGAGAAAACCCTAATTGTTCATAAGGAATACACAGGCTGTAGTATAGACAGGTCGCGTACATACATGAGTTGTACTACTAGTAGGGTGCATACATACTCGTGTTTCACTACTAACAGGTCGTGTACCTTTTGAAAGATTGGTATCTATTGAGGATTGAATCCTCCTCTCAGTTGGTGCTGAGTTATGTAAGTTGAGTCTTCGATTGCAGAGCCGGTTCTCTTGTGGAGTTGTAACTCTATTCAGTTGTTGCTGATAACCCAAGGATTGTAGTCTGTAATAAAAAGGAAATTGTACATACATCTTGTGTTCTTTGTGTTCCTTGTGATGATGACTCATAGATGATATATGCTGTTGTTACATGCTTCTGATATATGTTCACATTTAACTGCTTATAAATGATAGTAATAAGTGATGAATAAATAATGATTTCTAAATAAGGAGTTTTGTGAAGGGAAGTTTGAAAAAGAGCCCTACACTGATTCCCCTGCCACTCTCAGTGTGGTCGGTATGTCCAAAAATAAGAACCATCTCCTATGTGTAATAAAAATAGGTTTGAATTCATCAAATAATAGTAAATGTGATGGTCGGGACGATATCATTTGATGATAACCCGATGGCAAGATTGTAATGGAAAAGTACCCTTCATTATGCCATGTTATAACGAACTGAACCACCACCTAAATAGATGAAATCTGATTTGAAATGTGGCAATGATAAGAGATCATGTCAATTTGTTGCAACCATATGATAATTTTGACATGTGTTGTTAAAATACCCATGTTTTTATAGCCCAATCCTTTGTGAAAATGTGTTGCAAAAATAAAACTCTTCTTGCAGCAAGATAGAAATTTTATACTCGACACTTAAGGAAAGCCTCACACATTGGAAAATTGAACCAAAACATTCTTTGGTGTGACCATTAAAAACTGTGTAATCACCTTAAAACATACCTTATAAGAAACAATGAAATTAAATAAAATCATAAGCAATCAAACCAAAGGTGAACACAACACATAAGGTACAAACTAGATCAAGAAAAAATTCAATGGATAAATCTTATAGATGAGTAGGCTAGGCTTAGGGGTGAAAAAATGGTCAAGAAGGTTTTGATACTAACATTGGATCCAACTTACAGATGATGTTCTCATTATGCGACATCAAGAACTGCAAACCCTTGTGCCTTCCTCTTTCTTCCTTTTGAAACGTGCTTCCACTACCCCTGTCATGTTCATGTTGCTGAATAAAATCACTAGGCTGTCAAAAAATCAATCAATAATAAACTGGGAACGCAATCTGAAAATCAAACACACTACATCTAGTTGCCTTCCATTGGGCCATGGAGTATTCATTCCTCTATTCTACTTTCAGGTTCAAATTGAAAACCACATTCATCTTCAAGACAATCACACACTGCAAAGAAAATCCAAACTGGGAACCAAATGCTCGTGAAACCAACTTATTTATGTACATTCCTATTCTAACTGGTTGCGCCAATCAAATCAAGTAAAGACAAATTTAAAAAAGAACCATTCTAGCAACAGATTGCACTGATAAATCCTTTCCATTCTTATGTATTTTCTAATGAACAATAATATAAAAAACTATGACTTGAATGGATAATCAGATCCAACCTTATTGTGTAAAAGGAAAGCTAAATTCAGATCATTTAATGATTGAAGATAATATGCCATAGGATAATTAAAAACATGAAAGGATACCTCAATGAAGACCTCCTTTTCCTCTTCTGACTGAAGATTGGATTGTTTACTGAGTATTCTTTGCTGGTAGTACTTTATTTATGATGCTAATTCCTTCATTCTGATAAATGGGAAGAAATTGCAGGATGCTTCCACTGTTGATTTCTTCCGGCTCAAGGATGTCACATCCAGGCTCCATAATCCCTTGAATTTGTTGCTCAAAAGTAGATGAAGAAGAAACCATTTTAAGTTCGTTTGATAATTCATCGTGATCTTCTTCACTGCATTCCCAAGAATATGTTTTATTACTGTCATACGCTATCTTTCCAAGTCCAAGAAATTGTTGCTGAAAATTTCTAGAAAGTAGGAGAATTGCTTGTGTTTGATAAGGAGGATCATTGTAGGTTATGATTTGAGAATTTTTCTCAAAATCCTCCTCATACTCATAAAAAATAGGTAGATCTTCAACAAAATCTATAGAATCAATGTCATCATAGAAATTATTATTAGAAACATCTGATACAATGACAAATGCATCTACAGTTTTGCTATCATCAAATTTAAAATTATTTTAAAATTTTCCTCCTGGGTAACAAAACTAAAAAGGAACTTTTAGTCCACTTTAAATTCTTTCTCATTCATACTACTAGAGGAAACAACTACATAATTCTGCATATATGAATCAAATTCCTCACAACAATTTTCAAAAAGAGACTTAGCTAGATAATACTTCTTACAAAGATCATGAAAAATTGTATGAAACTCCTGCAACGAAGATATGCTAGAAGGAGGAAGAGACCGGTACCATTCTCGAGCATCTCCTTTGGGTGAGTACATGAACATCTTCATGAGAGATATTTAATTGGTGCATAAGTTCATGAAACTATAATAAATGCTTTGGAGGGTGGTCATCTTTACTTTCTCTAAATCTGGGAAGGTAGTCTCCCCATTTATCCACAGTAGAAACAACATTCGAAAAACCAGGAACATTAGAAAAATTAAAAGGAGCAAACGTTCGAGCCAAAATATTAGCCATCCGAGTATCTGACATCTTGAAACAATGGAGTCACCACTGGATTCTTTAACCATGAAGTCTCCAAGTGAATGATTTTCAGTATGTATGTTCCTAACCTTTGTTCACCAGCAAAGATCAGATCTGATTGTTGTCGTTCTCCCAGGGAAAACATCTTTGTTCCTTCGTCCCTAGCAACGACGCCAAAAGATGTTATTCCTAAAATCAACACCTAAATGCTAAGGGGAAAAGTTAGGGAATCTAAGTTATTGGAATGGTTTTTTATAAATCAAGGTTGAATAAAATTTGGTTTAACGAGAAGGCAGTAGATGAGTTAAAGGATTTAGAAGGTTTGATAAAAAATTTAATTCAAAATATCAACAACATTTTACTTACTCAAAAGAATTCACACTAAAGGATTAGATAAATGAGTAAGGTAGAAGAAAAAACACAATGCAAGCTAATAATATGTCTACTTGAAAAAAATAAGATTTCGAGGTTCAAAATAATATTTCAAACATGAAAAAAAATATTCGAATACAACTCTTTGAAACAAGTAATATATTAGTAAGTAACTCACTAGAATTATAACTAAAATAAAGAGAAATAAATGCTTTGCATAAATTTGAATTGTACTCAAATAAGATATAAAATATGAGAAACAAAGTTAAAACAGTCTAACCAACCAGAGTGTTCGATTCATTGAGTGAAAAATGTTACAGGATTTATGCTCTTTACAAAATTTGGACCAATGTCTTCTCCCAACTCCTACCAAAACTGAACCCCCGTGTTTTCATTCATAGTGATAGTCTTTATAATTGTAGACTCTTTACACACTCGTAGGAATCAAGTAAACCCAAAATAACACCAATATCTATTACACTACAGAAAATCAAGATTTGTTGACATCAAATGTTCACAAATATGGAAATATCCCGAAGGATTGGAATTGGACCAAGTCTTTAAATTGCTAATTGATCCTTCTCCTTGAAATATAGATCTTTGTTTCCAGGTGTTCTTCCACTTCCGTTGACTTCAAATTGCTAAATGAACTCTTGGAAATGTTTGATTCCATGCCTTTGAAGTATTCAATAAAATATGTGATTTGATCCTCAAACATTCCCTATAAATATGGAGATAATGTTGATCGTTTGTTGATTTGAGAATATTTTGATTTATTACTAAGAATAGTCTGCTCCAAATACTCAATGCTTGATTTTTTGCAAATTGATTTGCATTGGATATGGTTGGATATCCACTTGGAATTGGTTTGACTTTATTGAGTGATGACTCGGTGTGTGAAAACTGGTTGCAACAATATTCTAGAAAATTTTGTTCTGATTGAATGAGGATTTCTCCCAAACCATTGAGAAATTATGAAAATCATTACCATTCAAAGTAAATGAACCCATTTTGGAAGTGGGTTTTTAATGGTTTTGGAATTTTCTTTACGGTTTGATCGGAAATGGAGCCCGAAATTGTCTTCCTGGAATAAATTTATGAATAATTTCTAGAAGAGCTTGCAACAACTCAATTCCCTCTAGTTCTAGGAGAAGAATCTAACCACCTTTGTTCTTTTTCATTTGAAAATATGAAACTCCAATTCCTGTGTGAATCCCTAATTTTCCTCTGCAAATAAGGGTTTGTATACCTTCAATAGTCAAATCTCTTCATATGCAGAAATATAAGAACCATCTCTTGTGTAATAAAAATATTTTTGAATTCATCAAATAATAGTAAATGTGATGTCTGGGATGATATCATTTGATGATACCGTGATGACAAGATTGTAATGGAAAAGTACTCTCCATGATGACATGTTATAACGAACTAAATCACAACCTAAATAGATGAGATTTGATTTGAAATATGGAAATGATAAGAGACCATGTCAATTTATTGAAACCATATGATGATTTTGACATGTGTTGTCAAAATACCCACATTTTTTTAGCCCAATCCTTTGTGAAAATGTGTTACAAAAACAAAACACTTCTTGCAACAAGATAACAATTTTATACTCAACACTTAAGGAAAGCCTCACACATTGGCAAATTGAACCAAAATATTCTCTGATGTGACCATTAAAAACCATGTAATCACCTTAAAACATACCTTATAATAAACAATGAAATTAAATAAAATCATAATAAATCAAACCAAAGGTGAACAAAACACATGAGGTACAAACCAGATCAATAAACAATTCAATAGGAAAAATATTATAGATGAGTAGTCTAGGTTTAGGGGTGAAAAAGCAGTCAAGAAGGTTTTTATACTAACACCATAGATGCAACCTTAGTCAAGATTGAGAAAATAATTGATTCCTTAAGCACAATTCTGGTGAGGACAGAATAGCTAAATAAGAAGCCTAAGTATGTTAGTGAAACAACTCTTAAAGAAGTAACAAAAGGACACAAGCAAACTTTATCTAGAAGTTATTCATTTGGACTAATGATTGTAGAAGAATATAATTGTCTTGATTTTGATTTCGGAGCCACAAGTGAAGAAATTGAAGAAATCAAAGAGTGGGTTAAAGGATTTAAACAATTTCCAAAATATTTCTTAGAACATTATCTTCAGATTCCCCAGACTCCTAAACAAGATGGAGAAACTTTGTATTTCCTACCTCCTCATCCTAATCATGTAAATCCATCCTATGGTCTTGTTCCTTCTCTTTTGAGGATGGACATTATCATGTAAGATGCCTCATCTGCTCCCCCTAATAAATTCCAATTTGGCATTGACCATATGAATAAAATCATTTCCCAAATGCCCGAACAACCTACTCTGAATATCTCATGCCAAAAGATATCTGAGATCCAAGATGCCATTAACTTGCTATATAATTGGACTTCTTACAAAAGATCTCAAGACAGTTCAATCACTGCTCAACAACTTGTAATCCATATTATATGAGTATTCTCTAGTTTAGCTAATTCTTCGTGTTGTTGGATTCCACAAGAAACAAGGACATAAATGCTTGTTGCTACTGATGCACATGAAAAAATCATTTCAACATTAGGCCATCAATTTTATGGACCTGATGATGAGGAAGACTATGACCACCTAGCCTCACTTTTTATGTCTCAATGACTATACAATCTCTAGAAGCATGACTAATACTTCTATTATAAGCAGAACCTACTAATTACTTCTGGAATTGAAGATAAGGCAAAATTCCTCAAATATTATTTGAGAATTTTCCAAGTCATGATCAATATGTTGTTGAGAAGTTTCTCAAAGACAAAACGATTAATCTGAAATTTATCTCATCATCTCAATTTCATGCCTATATAATCCAAGTCTGGGAAGAACACTTCTTAGAGAAAAGAGTCTCTAAGGATTTTAAAAGGAATTCTTCTATGTTTTCCCCTAGCTTTTGCAAATAGGTTGTCTAAATTCCTGATTGGGGTCATGGTCCCCATAACCATGACCATCTTAATGAATATTGCAGCAGTAAAAATAAGAAAAATCCCTTTTATACTAGTGCTCCAATATTTCACCCAGACAATCCATATAGATATAAAAGTCTTTTGAAATTAAAAGGCACAAAAAAGACAAGTATTATCTTAAGAAAAGGTCTTCCCCTACTGATAAATAAAAATGTTTTATTTGTGGGAAAAGGGTCATTGAGAAAAAAAATTCCCTCCCAAGAAAACGAAACCACACATTGCAGCATTGTTCACAGATGAATTAGGTCCAACATGTTGGGATCTAGCAGTATATTCATAAGGTGACTATCCTATAGGAGAAGAAGTTATCTTCCTTCCCTCTGAAGATGATAGTTACAAATAGAATATACCATCTTTAGCTAAAACAAATTCCTAATAATCCTCCTCTTATGATTCTGATACAACAAATTTAGGGGGGTGTGAGGGTCCCCAAGAATACACATTCTTGATGTTTTCTATCTAGAAAAAGAAAGATGAAAATATGCAACAAAGGCTTGCAGATATAGACAAAGAATTGTATGAGATTCCCATCTATCAATATGTGTTGAGAAAGGACCTAAAAGAAGAAAATAAAAATATCTTGGCACAACTCAAAGCCAAATCTCTTAAAGATGAAGAATGTCAGCCTTTGAAGAGAAATCTAGGTGCTTGCAATCCAGCAAAACTCTATAAAGAGTATCATGATTAACACAAAGACAAACATGTATTTAGGAAAGAAAAATCAATAATGTTAAGATTAAAAATAAAATATAAACATCAATATTAGAAATTTGATCCGTGGAATTAAGGATTTAAAGCACTTGCAGGAAGTGACAAAGAAAGAACTAGATCACTCCTCTCAGGAAGAAAATGCCAGAGAATACGTCATAGTGCTACAATAACCTCCATAACACACAAGAACCAACATTATTTCTTCCATGAAGACATCGATGAAAAAAATCAGAAGAACAACATATAGAGCCTTAATTGGGACTATTTTTTGGTCCTAAACTTTATATCAAAGTTTGGTTCTTCCCTCCTGAGCATAAACCATACCAGCTAGCTTGTATGATCGACTCAGTTTGCCAAATGAACTTTTAAAAAAGAAATGTCATTCCTTCCTTCTAATGAGAAAATATGAATCAACGTGGCATTGTAATAAAAGGTAGTCTTGTCAAGATCTTGGGTAAAATAATAGAATTCCCCATAACCATTGAAGGTCAGAAAGATTCACTTTATTTAAGTAAATTAGATAATATCAATGAAGATTGTATACTAGGTTTTGAATTTGTTACCAGAGTTAGTCCAGTATGTATAGATTCTACAAATAGGGTTTTTAGATGCACAATAAATGGTAGAATTGTCTCATTCCCTTTATCACACCAAATTAACCCAAAATGCAAAACCATTTCTAGAGAAGCTAGTCCCATACAAGTCCCTTTAGCAGAATTGTCTAAAATGGAAAGGTGTATTGCATATGTTGAAATCCATAAAGATAAATCTGTTTTTGAAATTTATGCAAAGATAGAAAAAGATTGTACTTCAAAAAGCCCCAATGCATTTTGGAGTAGAGAAAAATACTTTGTGACTCTGCCTTTTGATCACCTAAAAAATCTTGTTCCATGGAAAGCCTCTACAACATCCATGACTCCCTCTGAAAGAGAATGTTGTGCAAATAAAATTAAGGATATTTTGGGAAAAGGCCTTATTGAACCATCTAAAAGTCCCTGGGCATGAAAATCATTTGTAGTTAATAAACATTCAGAGATAAAAAGAGATAAGACAAGATTGGTAGTCGACTACAAACCTATGAATAAATTTTTGAAACCTATCAAATATCCTCTTCCTAATAAATCTTGTTTGTTGCAAAGAGTACCATGATGTACCATATTCAACAAATTTGACCTTAAATCCATATTTAATCAAATCAGGATAGAAGCGAATGACCAAATCTACAAGATTTCTTTTATTGTCCCACATGGTCAGTAGTAATGGAAAGTACTCCCATTTGGCATCAATAATGCCCCATCTGAATTCCAGAAAAGAATGGAAGACATATTCATATATTACTCATGGGAATTAGTATATATAGATGATATTTTAATATGTTTGAAGAATCTGCAAGAACATCTCAATTTTTTGCAAAAATTCTACTAGTTGTTCTTCGAGCATGGTCTTGTCATCTCATAAAGTAAAATGGAAATTGGGAAGACAGATATTGATTTTTTGGGCTTCAAGATAAATAAATGTCAAATAATTCATTAAGAACATGTTTTGAAAGTTTTTTCTCACTTTCCTGACCAGATATTGGATAAGACATAGCTTCGAAGATTTCTTGGTAGCATAAACTACATTAGACCATTTTATAGAGGCCAAGCAAAAGATGTATATTTACTCCAGCAAAGGTCCAAGAAAAACCCAGTGAGTTGGAATGAATATATGACAAAAGTTGTGCAAAGAATCAAAGCAAATGTTCAGTAGTTGCCATCATTATCCATTCCACATGGAATAAGAGATTTAATCATAGAAACAGAGGCATCTAATAACTCTTGGGGTGGAGTTCTTATTGAAAAGAATGGATTTGTTAAAGAAATATATGGCTATTCATCTGGTTCATTTAAAGGAGATGAACTTAATTACCCCTCCATCCATAAAGAGATTCTTGTTGTTAAAAAAAATGTTAATCATTTCAAGCTCTACTTAAAACCTGTCAGATTCACTATTGGAACTGATTTGAAGATCATGCCAGGAATTTTTAGAAATGAAAATATAATGGCATAAAATAGATCTAGAATTATGAAATGGTTTCTTTGGTTAAAAATTTTTGATTTTGATATTATATATAAACCTGGTAAACTTAATTGTTTTTTCAATATGTTTTCAGCGGGAGCTTCATCAATTCCTACTGACAAGCGTGCATGAATTAATCACACAATCTCCGCAAAAAGGTTGAGGATAACATTCAAGGACCCTATGACAGAGAACGAACACAATAAATTCCTTGAATATGCAAAAAAAGAAGAAATAAAGAGACAAATGGCCATCACATTAATAAAATAAAATTTAACCTCTCCATTAAAGATCAAAATTTTAGAAAAATGGGAGAAGAATTGTTTTCATGGCCTTGATAATGCCCATCAAAATCTTAAAATGACAGAAGATGTTTGTCTTGATACAAAAAGCAAAGAAGGCTTAGAATTATTTTATGTTGATATTGGCCTCGGATGTTTGACTTGGACCAGCTACATGTTAATCCTTCAATTATGTCGTGAACAAGGACAAATTATTATATGTGGAGATCCATCTACCTTATGTCAGAAAAATGGTTTGGGTGGACTGAAGTATTTTTGGATAATTTTTTCCCAAGAATTGATTGGGAACATAGAAGGGCCAATTTCATCTTTCATCTACAGGATGGCATGATAGCCACTCATCAAAAGCATCTTTGGTTCAAGTTTAAGATAAGGCATCTTGGCATGCAATACTCAACATTAGAACCACCAGTGTACATAACTCATAATTTTCTCTAGCATGACCATGAAGGAAGAAGAATTGGTAAAATTACTAAACATGTCTCATTAAACTACAAATTTGAATCAATATTCCAAGGAGAATTATGTTGGGAATCATGTGCCCCAATGCTAGGATCTGACGTGGAAATATATTTCCAGCATATATTGTGTCTAGATCCTCCAAATCCACTTGGGTCCCCCTTGACATTCATTTCTAATGATGATGAAAGTGAGAATTATTCCTTTGATGGATTCATGTGTGGAGAAGACCTATGTATCTTCCTTGTTGGGCATGATTATTATGATTAAATTGTGGTGGGTCTCTTAAAGTAGCTCCACAGATGTAAGAATCTTAGTCAATCGGTCTGTCTGTAGATTCATCGATCGATTCGGGTCCCTATATGTCCAAAAGGACCATTTAAGGGACGAGATAATGATAACAGAGTCCAGGCTATCATCCAAAATATTTTATTTTACCTTCACTTGTAGGTTTTGGGTCACCAGTTTTACCAGTTGTGTTTGTATAAATAAGAAATCAGAGGTATCATTTTGGCATTCGAGGTTTGAGAGTCTGATCTCTTTGTATCATCTGTGCTCGTGCATACTTTGATATTGCATAAGAAAACTAGGGATCTCAAGTGAAAATATTTTTTTTGTATGGAACTATGTGTATGCTCTCCCTTTGTGCCCTAGGGTGAACTGATGTCAAATTAGTTTACATTGTGAGCCAAAATAAACTCTTCCCATAATTTCCTAAGGAAATATAGAGGCACCTCCCTATTATTACAGGGAGGTTTTCTGTTGTGGGGTTATTCTACCCTACGGACTAGCAAGCTAGGGCTTTAAACTTGCATGCAGATCATGACCCTTCAAAAATAACTTTTAACCTTCTACCCCAACCTAAAACCCCTTTTCACAATCAAACAAGGGAAGAACCAACTAACCTCTTTATCGACGGTTGGTGTAGATCCTCCGTTGCGCTTTATCTCCTTGCTTCTGCGGCTGCTCCTTCCAAAAAGCAATCCTGCAATCAAGACAAAACTATGCATGCATGAATGATTATAGAGACCGGCCACCGTTCCTCGACCCTGATTATGGGCTCCTCCTCTTCTTTGTCCTCCAACTGCTTTGCTTGAATTCTCCTAAAGCTTGAGGAAAGGCTAAAGGGTTGGGACAAAACGGATTCGGAAATTTGGCAGAGTTTCTTTGCTATGATTTTTCCTCCTTTGAATAGTACC
>ML789847.1:155709-179623 GCA_009831015.1 Picea engelmannii | reverse complement strand
TAACCTTCTACCCCAACCTAAAACCCCTTTTCACAATCAAACAAGGGAAGAACCAACTAACCTCTTTATCGACGGTTGGTGTAGATCCTCCGTTGCGCTTTATCTCCTTGCTTCTGCGGCTGCTCCTTCCAAAAAGCAATCCTCCAATCAAGACAAAACTACGCATGCATGAATGATTATAGAGACCGGCCACCGTTCCTCGATCCTGATTCTGGGCTCCTCCTCTTCTTTGTCCTCCAACTTCTTTGCTTGAATTCTCCTAAAGCTTGAGGAAAGGCTAAAGGGTTGGGACAAAACGGATTCGGCAATTTGGCAGAGTTTCTTTGCTATGATTTTTCCTCCTTTGAATAGTACCCCTACCCCTTCTTTTATAGGCTAGAAGGAGCTAGGGTTTTAGGCGAACTCTCGACCATGCATGGCTGGGAGTTCCAGTTAACTAACAAAAAGCCTTTCGTCCCGGTGGAAATTTTCCTGATTTTTTTCTTTGTTAGGTAACCGCGGGCTGTAGTGGGCTAGCCCGCGGTCCAACGCGTGCTGTCTAAGGCCTGCCAGCGTTCCACCGCACCCAGTGATAGGTTAGGGCGCGGGCTACTTGTTTTAAGAGGTTTTTGAGGAGTTTGTTCAGCATGGCTTTGGCAATGAAGGGCAATGAGTTGGCCTGATGCCAAGTAAGCATGAATAGCGCAATTCAGGGTTATAACATTTTCCAAACTCCATAAACCATATATTCATCCAATTATCCTTAAATTATTTTTGATTCACCAATCCATACAAATATTTCTCTTGTTGACTAGTGGCTATAGTCTTATTCTAGGATTGATAAATACTGACATCAATTCTTTTTTTGTAATTTTCAAGTCTCTAACTTGGTTTTTATTGATGTTTGTCCTGTAATAGTCAAACATCGTACCCTGTATTCAAAAACATTGTTAAATTTCCATTAGGAACTTGCAATGGATGATATAATTGCGTCTAATGAAATGGACAATGAAAATCGACTAGCCTCTCTCGTACTCCTTAAGTCAAGAAGAATTGATCTCAAAGACATCAACCCTTCATCAATTTTTGTGTTTATATTTGTATGTTGTGGGTTGGGATTTTTTGTTCCTTTGTGTGGTTGTGTCGGGTTATGGTTGTATCTGGGTCCCATAATAATTATTACACTGCAAATTAGTAATGTAGTTTATATAAATTAGGTTGGTTTTTTAAATTAACTTAAAAAATTACAAAAAACATGCAATTCAATGGTTTAGGAAATTAAAAAAAACAAGAAAATAAAAGAAAATAAATATCTAGCTTCCCTCCGAGATGATGTTAGGATCTTGTGGAAACTTGGTAAGAAAAATATCTCCCTTCAATTCACTCACTTTCTCCTAAAACATGAGGTGTGATGGTTAGTTTGGCCAAAAACCGCGTTGTGCACCTTTTTATTGAGTCCGACAGGAACGCGTGCACATTCCTCTTAGGAAAACAAACACATTCTTGGGAATGTTCACGCATACTTTATAAATATCCTATGTGACATCATATGATCTAGGTGGATATTGGTGGCCACCCACCTATTCCAACTAGCTCAAAATAGTCTTCTAGAAATTTACTATTTTTAGCATTTTTTCGATTCCTAAACTTACGGGGCCATTTTGAGGGCCTAAATGAATGTTTTTAGGGATAGAGCACCTAAATGATATCCAAATTCTTTGATTGAGCCCCCAAAATGAATATTATTGATGATACCTTTCCAACGATCTATCGTGTGCCCCAAACAGAGATCGTATGCCAAAGTTACGCCCCCCAGAAGTTGATACGTCAAACTACCTAAAACGGGGTCCACAAAACTGTTGGTTTTTCATCTTCCAGGGTTAGGGTTTTTTATTTTCTTTATGTTAAAAATTCCTTTAGAGCCTCATTGTAACAATAATATTCTTGTGAATGTGAGTAGCCGTCATATCTCTTCTCAAAGATAAGATGCCGCCATTCTAGTGAGTCTTTCACTCTGTATTTCTACAGTTTTGTACATTTCGCTCATTAATACAAATTGTGTATCATTGTATATCTGTGTTTATTATTGCATCTCTGATATATTTTTGTTATATGATTGGATATCCTAGATATCCCTATACATTTATTTACTATATCTCCGCTCTCATTTCATGCTGAAAATAATCTGGATCAGTGGTATCAAAGCAGGCTACTCTTGATCATGTTTTTCAGTGCATGTCCCCGATGAGGTCTGAGTATATCAAGTTGGGTCTTGATCTTGTCTCCATTGAGGAAAACCACTCTTGCACACCCAAGAAACCCTCCATGGTGAAAGAAAATAAAAACGATAGAGAAAATGATTCTATTAATATGTTGCTTAAGTAAGCTCTCACACGATAAAGGGATGAAATGATGGAGAATTTTGTCCACATCCTTAAATGCTTGTCGATAACAACCAATGAATCCTCATCAAGTGGCCACTTTGAAGAAACCTCTCCTTTCAAGGTACAAGTTAATTTTGATATTCCAATATTTGAAGGACATATAGATGCAGACGCCCTAGAAAAATGGTTAAATCTACTACAAGGTTATTTCTCTGTTCACAATTTTTTCGACAGTGAAAATATCACCTTTGGAGTCCTTTACGATCTCCCCCATGTCAAGAATTGGTGGGAAACTTATTGGGAGAAAATTTCCACAGAGGATTCTATAATATATGGGGCGAGTCCACTTGGGATTTTTTTGTGGATGCGGTCGAGGAACAATATTTTGGTAACTATGACGACCAGTACATGAGATGAACCATGTTGTGTCAAGAGAGGGGCCAAGCAGTGTCGGATTTCACCAATACATTCCATACCTTGCGCACCAAACTAGGTATCAAAGATTCTGAGCAACATTTGGTTCTGAAATACCGTGGGGCTCTACACAAGTACATCCAAACTGAAATAGAGTTTCTGGACATTTCATCGTTGGGAGTTGCCTATCGATATGTTGTCAAAATAGAGTATAAATTTAGGCACCAAAACAAATGGGAGTTCAAGTCTACAAACCTAAAACAACCAAAGTATGATAAAGAAGAACCTAAGAAACAACCTCCCAAAAACTAGTCTAAGCCACAGGAAAAGAAGGGTCACAGAAAGACGAAGAAGGACACTAGAAAGTGGTGTGATTTCCACAAAATCCCCTAGCACAACATTGGTGAATGTTGCCCAAAATAGTCATTAGTGGCTGAGATCAAAGACAGGGATCTGAACCCTGAATCAAAATATGATTTAGAAAATATTGGTAGAAGACAGATCATCGAAGTAGACCCCATTGCTATTGTTGGGAACACAAAAATTCAACCAGAAGAACCAGTAGATCCTGAAAAGGGGGAGTGCCTTTTTCATTCACAGATGTGGGTGAAGGGTACCCTGCTACATTTTATTGTTGATAGCATAATCCAGAAGAAACTTATCTCAAAAGATGTCGTCAAACAGTTGGGATTGTTAACAACACCACACTTGCAGCCATACAACATTGGGTGGCTTCGCCAGGGACGAGATATTCGTATCAACTAGTTGTGGTGATTTTTATATGGCATCCAACCCTTCAAGGATGAGGTATTATGTGATTTTTCCCCACTAGATGTATGTGATGTTATTTTGGGCAAACTATGTATGTGGAAGCACCATGTTATTTATGAGTCTTGACCCCGTAGTGTCATTGTTACTCTGGGGTGTCATATCTACAGGATACCATAGGTAGTTCCAACTATTGTCCCACCTAAACAGTGTCTCAAGGTAGTATCTCATACTACAAAATTCATCTTCTTCGTAGTCTGTTCAAAAGGTGAACAAAAGAACACCACAACCACTGTAGCCTCAGTCCAAGCACCTTTTGTCCAGTAGAAGAAGGTTGACAAGATTGAAGCAACACACAAGGATTCATTATGTACACAGTCATCTCATGTAGTCATATTGGTTCAAAAGTTCCAACTTTTCCATCCACAGGTTCGTGACAGCCTTGAATAAGCTAAGTAGCGCAACTTCTCCGACAAGGCAAGCAACTCATCAAGATGCAGATTCAACAAACACTTTCCCCTCTCACCTCGACACTCAACGCAATAGAGACTATTTATTCCTAAGGAGGGAGGATTGATTCAGGTTGATATCGGTGGCCACCCACCTATTCCAAGTGACTCAAAATAGTCTTCTGGGAATTTACTATTTTTAGCATTTTTTAGGTTCCTAAACTTATGGGGCCATTTTTAGGGCCTAAATGAAGGTTTTCCGAGATCAAGCACTTCAATGAATCTCCCCCAAAATGAATATCTTCGATGATACCTTTCCAACAAGTTATCGTGCACCCCAAACAAATATTGTATGCCAAAGTTATGCCCCCGGGAAGTTGATACACCAAACTACCTAAAACGAGGTCCACAAAATTGTTGGTTTTTCATCTTCCAGGGTTAGGGTTTTGGATTTTCTTTATGTTAATAAGGCCTTTAGAGCCTCATTGTAACAATCGTCTTCTTGCGAATGTGATTAGCCATCACATCTCTTCTCAGAGATAAGCTACCACCATTCTAGCGAGTCTTTCACTCTGTATTTCTACAGTTTTTTACATTTTGCTCATTAATAGAAATTGTGTGTTATTGTATCTCTGTGTTTATGGTTGCATATATGATATATATCTATTATATTATTGGATATATGATATATCTCTGTACATTTATTTATTATATCCCTGCTCTCATTTCGTGCCGAAAATAATCTGGATCATCATCAGTGGAGGTTCATGGTTTTTTAATCCTATCACATCAGGAACGCGTGCACATTCCTAGGAATGCGCACATGTCCCTATGTGAGAAAATTCATGCTCACCCTGTTGCCACTTTTTTTTCCATCAACTTCGTGCAACTTTCCCAAAATTATATATATATATATATATATATATATATATATATATATATATATATATATATATAGAGAGAGAGAGAGAGAGAGAGAGAGAGAGAGAGAGAGAGAGAGAGAGAGAGAGCTAGTGTAGATCCATCTTAGCTTTGGATCTATCATGCACGAAGAGGAATCAAGTCCCTTAAGGTGAAAAATTTTCTTAAATTGAAAAAATGTGAGAAAATGTTTGCACCTCGAGCGATTTTATCCCTCTCATGAGTGCATGATAGATATGGAGTGAAGATGGATCTATTTTGGTACACATTTCATTGATGGTTAGTGGTATGGTGATTGTTCCCCAAAAAGTATTTTTTAATGATTCTAAGCATAGGGTTGTTCATTCATGATTTCATTATTGTCATCCTTGTTTTCTTAAGAACAATGTTTTTCAAAGTGTAATCGCATATATATGAAGACATTATAATACAACTAACATGTCTATGTTGAGACACATTTCATTGATCAAGTAGTAACATCACAAGAAAAACATGTATCCTTACAAAAACCATCTTGGCCAGGAATGGGTCATTGAACATTAAATGAGTGGCAAGTAAAATTTAAATAATTTAAAAAATTTAGTTCATTGATCTATTTTTTTTAAGTTTTAAGTTTTATTTATTTATTGTTAACGCTTTACATTAAAATTTTGGTTAATGTTTCATTAAGGGATGTTTGAAGAATGGTTGGCTGACTTTTCTTGATATTTAATAACTGTCGTTAAAAATTTTCTTTATCAATGACATATTGAAGGGTTAAACAATTCATCTTCATGTTGATTCTCATAACTACATTTTTATTAACTCTTCAAATATTTTGAAACAGAATTTTTTGTAAATAAATGTCACGGGATTTTTGACAAATGAAAGAAGAAAGATTAAAATATAAGTTGGATTTTTCCTTGTTATTCGACCAAATATGGGACAAATAGATCCATTTTTTCAAACTTTACAAGATTGGTGGACTAGCATGCTCACCAAGTATAGGCCTTGATAATGATTTTTTTTAACAAGGGAAAACGACATAGTGGAAATTTACTAATATACATATGTTCTGTAACAAATGTTTAAGATATCACAAGAAACCAAAATTACACACCATGTGAGCGAGGAGCACAACTCCAAGATAGATAAGAGAGATGAGCTACAAAATAACTCCTTAAAAAATAGGAGAATCTCCTGCAAATACCCCAACAAATTTCTACATCCAAATCACATCTCCTCAATAATGACTACATGATAGATCCATATGCTTATTCACTGATTGCACATGTGTCCCTTTTATTATTAGAATAACAACTTACATATACATTTAACCCCATGTATCTCCCATTGGGGTCACATCATATACATTTAACCCCATATGTGTCCCCCTTGGGGTTATACTAGCATATGTGCAATGAAAGAACATGAGATATAAGTTTTTATGGATAGTATTTATAGATGCATCACTTTGGTTGTGTATAATTGTGGATCTTGGTGCTAATGTAGAAACCCTATTTAAACCAAGGGGTTAACTCAATTAGTTGTCACCAATGTTGTTGGGAATTTTTCTAGTTCCATGTCAACAAGTGCCTAGTTCGAATGGCCTTGAGTGAGGCTCTATATTCTATGTTGACTGCTTTACTAGGGATGCCATCAATTAATGTAGGGAACCATCTCTTGGGTTTTCCTATGAGGTTTTCCTTGGAAGAAAGAAACTCTATTTTCATATTGTAAACAAATAAAGGAAGAAAGAAATCCCCATCTTTTTAGTAATAGTTATTTTTATGTACTGACATCTACATGAAAAAAAAAATCCAAACTAATTCCATTTAGGAATATGATATTCAACAATATCACTTCACCTAGTCATGACACATAATTGGAGAAGAAACATGAAAAACCAACTACTAAAAAAAGGAACGGAGAGGACGAGGAAGGGGATAGAACCATTTATAAATGAAACAACCTATATATTGGATTTGTACATTAAAAATTAGACATTGGCATATCATTGAAATTTATAGAAAGTAGATCTTTTAATTGTCATTCTATATTTTCATGAGCATTGCATTACACTTTGAACAAGGAGAGTTGCGGAGAAACAAGTCCCTGCCAAATATGGTGGAAGCACGTATCAAAATTTGTACTCCTGATGATACAAGGTGATCATATTGAAGTGTTTGATGATCAGTTTGAAGTTTTTAATGTTGTTGAGTTGATTTTATGTTCTACATATAGATGATGCATCATTTTTTATTGGAAACCAATGAGTGTTCACATGGAACCGTTGTTTATTCGAAGTGTTTGTGAAAGGATGAGAACATATCATTTGATGAGAACAGTAGATTAGTTAGATTTTGATGAGAACAGTAGATTAGTTAGAATTCATGTCAAATAACAAACTTAAAAAATAAAATAAGCCATGAATAACCTCTGGCTTACCTGGGACATTTTGACAGCTGCCGAACCTGAGACATTTTGACAATTGTCGAAATGTAATAACCTTGGAGACCTATGGGTGAAGCATCTCTTCTATTTATCTGCAATCCTCTTGGGTAAGATGTCTCTATAAATTGATCATAGATTCGGTGAAAGGAGAACTCATGTCATCCACGCTTGTACTTTCTGAGGTAAAAACTAATAATACAATGCATGACATTCAATCAAATTCTACTAGATTTAAAAAAATTAACCCTATTTATTTCAATTCTTTCCTGGAAGTTATATGGTTTCCCATTCTAAACTAATTTATTTCTTTCAAATAATTTTAATGTGATTTACTATTAGATTTTAACATGATGGTGATTGCTTAATATTTACGGCTTCCTACAAAACGTTACTCATTGCAAAGGGTGTCCTCTATTAGGTATAATTTCTGTCTAAATCTTATTCATTGGAATGGGCATACAGGTCTATTTTGTTGTATATGTTTAGAAACAATTGAAACATTATTCATGCCTTCTTAGTAAATAAATATATTAAAAAAAAAGGAAAAGATAAGCGTTATGAAATACTTAAATAACAAAATAAAAACATAAACGTTATATAAATTCCATGATGTGTTTTATTGATAAACAAAAAATTGGAAAAAAGATAATAACTATGTAAAACCAAATAAAAAATGGGGAAAAAGATAGTAAGTGGTAAACCAAATAAAAAATGGAAAAAAATGGAGAAAAAGATAAGTATTATTTCCTGGAAGTTATATGGTTACCCATTCTAAACTAATTTCTTTCTTTCAAATAATTTTAATGTGATTTACGGTTAGATTTTAACATGATGGTGATTTATTAATATTTTTGGCTTCCTACTAAACGTTACTCATTGCAAAGGGCGTCCTTTGTTAGGTATAATTTCTATCTAAATCTTATTCATTGGAATAGGCATACAGGTATATTTTTCCATATATGTTTAGAAACAAGTGAAACCTTATTCATGCCTTCTTAGTAAATAAATATATTAAAAAAAAGGAAAAGGCAAGCGTTATGAAATATTTAAATAACAAAATAAAAAGATAAACGTTAAATAAATTCCATGTTGTGTTTTCTTGATAAATAAAAAATTGGAAAAAAGATAATAACTATGTAAACCCAAATAAAAAATAGGGAAAAACATAGCAACTAGTAAACCAAATAAAATATGGAGAAAAAGATAAGTAGAAACAAACTTTGTTCATAAACTGGCCTTTATATAAAAGATATGCAGATATACTCTTTAATAGTTTTTTACTCCATTGAACATATCTGTCACGGAATGTTTCATGTGTGTCAGCAAATTTCTCAAGAAATACACATAGCTCTGTAATCGAATTTTCGATATACTCAACAATTTCTCATGTTCTAACACATGCACGTGCTCTGTAATCAAATTTTCGATATACTCACCAGTTGCTCATGTTCTAACACATGTTCTTTGCACGTGGACACATGGAATCCATGAAGGTACTTTGTTGAAGGTGATGTATTCCATAGCCGCAAGAAAGTTGGGGTTGCAAATGGTTGCAAGTTCGAGCCCGGGGTGAGCATGTGATGTGCACTGCAGCATAGGACTCGACTAGTAGGATATTTATTTTCTTGTTCGATCCATGCGATAATAGTGTCATGTTGGACATGAGGCGGAGAGAGCACCCTTCGCCCCCTTCCAAAAAAATCCCTATCGACTATCAATGTCAATCTCCATGATCGAAGGTTGTTATAATGCTTTTCTAGCCTAAAAATTCTCATCGTCTCCAACATTTTCATATTATCATCACATGGGTTACCTTCCGCTTGGTATTTTACAGTACCTGCAATCAAATCTTTGTAGCAATGTTTATCTCTCTCTCTCTCTCTCTCTCTCTCTCTCTCTCTCTCTCTCTCTCTCTCTCTCTCTATATATATATATATATATATATATATATATATATATATAACGAAAATATAATTGAAAAATTAACAGATGTTTCTCTATGGATGACAAAATCAGTTTTTTTTATTTTTAAAGAATCTTTGCTAGCAGGCCAGCGTGTTGTAGAATGTTAGTTGGGAGAAAATTTAGTTTTATTCAATAATCTCATTTACGACCACACGCAGGTTAATTTCATAGTGTTTTTTTGGATCCTTGCCAATTATTAATAGTGTACTTTGATGCAATGGGTTGTCTACAATATTCTCAACAAAAATGGGACCCAAGAAAGATTAGCCATGCTCTATCATTTTATTTGGATTAGAAAAATATTAAAATAACCAAAATGAATCTTGTTTGGCTCTGTGCTTTCTTTTTATTGTGGAGGATACAAGTCTGTAATTGCTAAATTGTAGAAAAATATGTGGATTTTCGTTGTTTTATTTTAAACAGTGTCTGACTGGTGATTGCCAGGGATGATTTTAGGGGCTAAATTTCGCTCATGGGCTAATTTTCCATGGTTTTTCCAAAAACGAGATTCGTTATTTTAAAAATGATTCGCCCAAATTCTATAGGATAAAATTATTTTACCTTAAAAACCGCCAAAAATTTATATGAACTATATAAAATACTTAGAAATTTGAATATATTTACAAAAATATCGCCAAACATTTATAGTTGATATATGAAGGATTAGTAAGATTCGCCAAGGTTTCTACATTTTAAAATAAATTTCCATCCTTAAAATCATCCCTGGTGATTGCTTTAGTTAGGTTCCACCTGATATTGGTTGGAGGATGAATTTTTCTGAACGAGGTGTAGGTAAAGGTCTAACCCCCTCCCCCATTCTCTTGGGGAAAGGAAATCCCCAACCCTAACAAAGGAAGGCCTCCATGGTACTTTAGGAAAGAAATTGTATGTCATACAGAATGTTCATTAAGAAAAAAAATGATCCATGATATAAATCTAGCGGATGTTTTCTTGTTTGTTGTTATTTCAAAGTTTAATGGGATTGAGGAAACAATGATTATTTTTGTTGTAAAAGGCAGGTAGGAGTGCAACGAAGACTCAAAATTGATGATGACTTTGCAGTGTGCACTCTAGTTTATGATACATCAAATCATGTATCATTGTTCTTGTCAACAGAATTGGCTTTTGTCCTCCAATTACTGAGACAACCTTGGATCATAGCAGAAATCATGGTAAGCTCCCTACTAGCCCAGTTTTCATATCTTCAATTTGTGTATTGTAGAATTGAAAAAAATAAAATTGAATTAAAGACAATATCTTTATATTTTTTTATCACAAATATACCGTATCTCTATTAAATTGAAGATATTGTATCTCTATTGAAGATAAAAAATTTCTAAGTAAATCGAAGAAAAAAAAAATTGATTTCACTCAAATTCTATTTTGTTGAACTCAATTCAAATAAAATTCAATTCTTGGTGACAATGATTCATTCTATTAGAATTGGTGACATTCATTCTAATAGAATTGGTGACAGTGATTCCTTATAATAAAATGAGAAGCTTTCTCTCCTCTACATATTACAGGTGGAAGCTCTCTCTCCTTGACATATTGCAGCTGGAAGGTTATTTCATGAAAACGTGTAGGTAGATTTCTATCAAACAATACACAAGCTATCAAAGTATGCATAACGAGCAAGGAAATAATACACAGGAGCATGGAGAGGCTAAACAATACACAGGAGCTCGGAGATAGTGAAGGTTTGCTTGGCATGTTGTTATTTGATGATCTCACATATTCTACATTGTGTTGCACTACTCTCTGTTGCATGTATGAGAGATCATCTCTCGAAGAAAAAGGAGGAGCACGGGATGGATAAGTGGGGTTCAAGTGCGCGAGGAAGAAGAGAAATGGAGGATGAAGGTTCGCTTGGCATGTTGTTATTTGATGATCTCACATATTATACATTATGTTGTGCTTGTTAGATGTATGGGAGATCATCTCTCGAATAAAAAGGAGGAGCAGGGGATGGATAAGTGGGGTTCGGGTGCATGAGGAAGAAGCGAGGAAGAAGATAAATGGAGGAAACAACAACCTTAGCAAAAATGCTTATATAGTGATGAAAAGTCACTTGCAAGTGAGCAAGTGGGATGGCACTTGGCATCTCACGAGATATAGGGTTGGCAGCTCACCAGAGAGATTTATTAGTTATCACTAGAGAAGGTTACTTCTTATGCATAAGAAAATACTATACATTTAATGTTTGGAATTAATGCTAAGTTGGAACTTAGCATTAATTCCAGTTGCTTCCTACATATCCGGTTCACCAAGTTTCAAGTATCATTTCCCTAAGTTTGAATCCCCTTGCCTCGTTATGAGGCCAAATAAGGAGTAAAACTTAAAACTTAGAGTTATAAAATAAATATGAATTGGAAAATTGCATGAAACAATTGAAACTTTGGTTAAATTATGGTTAAATTACTTGGTTTTTGTGTCATGATAATATGTGAATGAAAAATCGATTACTAATAGTCCCTGCAGCCCGAAGGGAACAGACTAATAACATTGATATTTTTTGACCTCTTCTTTGTGATTTGATTGTTCTTGATATGAGCAATGTAGTGACTAGGTGGATGGAAGCTAATTTCTTTGACTTTTTAAATTATTTAAATTCAAAAAAAAAAACACTTGCATTTTTATAATTTGTGTCCACAACAACCATTATAAAAGAAACATGTATACAATATTGTAAAAGGATGAAAAGATGGGTAAAGGAACTTTGACTTGGAATGTATCGAGATTATTTAGAGAATTCATATGAAGGGTTTTTTTTTATATGGGCTATGTATTTTATATATAATGTTGAATATGCTTAAACAATCTCACTGCATATGTCAGTTGTTCAGTGCATATGTCAGTCTTTGTTGGGCTGTACAAACTTTATGCCCAAAACTTGAAGTTTTGACCACTCTCATCCTAATGTTGAATGAACTATCTCATGAAGTTGTTCTTCACCTCTGAATATCATGTAACCTCTCATATTATTTTATGAGGCCGATATTCATATGAAGAAATTATCTAACATATGTAATGCATGACTCTCGTGACAACATTAATTCATTCTCAAGCAAACACTTAGGGACTTAAAATAAATGTTAGAATTGTAAATAAATTAATTTTTAATTTTATATTGAATTTTATATTAAGCATAGCTAACTTACATTAGTGCATTGTTCTATTTTAAAATCATCAATACTCCATAAAAAATAACAAAAGTAATGGCATCCGAATGTGCTCTAAACAATTTGATATCTTATGATGAAAAAATTATGTTTAAATATTAATATGCACATTGGAACACTTACCACCGTGTAAGCACCATTATGTTGCATGGATGGATAATATGAGCATTGTACCTTTTGTGGCATTTTTTCATAACCTAACCTTATCCTAGCCACATTTCTCAACTTATATACATGTGCATTATGGATGTGGAAACATTTCCTAACAATATGTCATGTAATCACTGTGCTAATATTGTTTATATGCATTGATACTAAGAAAAGGAAAAAGATAGTGTTTGTATGCATTGATACTAGGAAAAGGAAAAGGAGGGTTGCATCGATACACTTATCTCCACATAGAGCACTAAAACAACCAAAAGAGTGCTCAAACAATAAATTAGTACATAGTATGTTTGAAACTCATAAGTTAACCTTCTGATGATCACAAAGATCCACACATATGAATGTGCACTATTGACATGGTGAAAAAGTTTCAATAATGTGACCAGCTATGTGGTACACTAATACATATCATGTACATTAACACCAATGTAAAGTTAAACAATGTTTGTTGTTGTAGTACCATACATCAAAATACCAATAGCACACTCTAACGATGCACTAGTTAATTTTTAGTACATTGAATCACGAAACATTCATAGAAATAACACATCAAAGAATGGTGCATTCATAAAAACCATAACACATCACTCATCTAGTAATAAAAATAAATGTTTGAATAAAATATCATCATTGTGCTTGGCCAACCAATCAAGCTCCAATGACAAAATCCAATTATAACATGATCATAATTGGCGTTCCCTCGGAGGGCGGTGGAAGACATGGTAAGGTAAGACATGGAAAAGAAATGGAAGTAAATGATAGACATGGCAAGGAAAGGAATGGAAAGACATGACAAGGTAAGACAAGGCAATAAATGGAAAATCAAGACATGGAAAGACAGGAGACAAGGGAAGACAAGGAATGGAAATACATGGAAAGGTGCAAGTCAAGGAAAGGAAATACAAGAAAAGGAAAGGAAATGCAAGGCAAGACAAGAAAAGGAAGGCAAGGAAAAACATTGTAAGGAGAGGAATGGAAAGGCAAAGAAAGGAAAGGCATGAAAAGGCAAGGCATGGAAAGGCAAGACAAGTCAAGGAAAGGAAAGAGATGGAAAGACAAGGCAAGGCAAGGCATGGCAAGTCAAGACATGGCAATGAAAGGCATGGAAATACATGGAAGGAAAGCAAAGGCAAGGAAAAGAAAGGAAAGACAAGGCAAGACATGGAAATTCAAGGCAATATAAGTCAAGACAAGGAAAGGTATGGAAAGGAAAGACATGTAAAGGCAAGACAAGGAAAGGCAAGGAAAGGAAATAAATGGAAAGGAAAGGAATGGCAAGTCAAGGCAAGGAAAGGAAAGGAAATACATGGCACGAAAACAAAAGGCTAGACATGGCAAGGAAATTCAAGGCAAGATAAGGAAAGGAAACACAAGGCAACATAACACAAGTTCAACTAGGTGTCACAAGACTCAATGTAGTGTGGTTTTGAAACAAGACATGATTAAGAGGAAAATGGAAAAAGGAAAAATATATCAGTTTCTTATATCATTTACAATAAAGTTTTTTGGATGTACTTTTTAACATTATTATGACCATATTAATATGAAAATTCATCCATATAGATTTCCATTAGTACGTTATGGTTGAAATGGATTTTGGGCATTAACATTTACTGTAGTAATGACTCTAAAAGCATTCCAAAAAAACAATGCACAAATGTTATAAAATAAACACTATGAATGATGCAAAATTTGGACCTAAGACACGACATAAAATTTGTTGTATTAATGTCCACTAATTTCCTGCATCTCTATCGTGGTAATTTTCTAGTTCCATGCTTCTCTTATAATTTTATAAAGTTTAACTAATATTTATAATTCTTAAAATGCCTACTATTAATGTTTCATGTAATTTTGGTAAAAGTATTCAAACATATATGAATTTTACACAATTTTTTAAATAAAATAATGTTGTCCTATAGAAATTTGGTCGAAACACTTTTAGTGAAAATGGAAATTGGTGAATAGTGTTTTTTATTTAATACATTAAGTGAAAAATAACCAAATGGAAAAATTTAACCCTTAAAATCTTCATTGAAATCTTTACAAGTTCATCAAGTTCTCCCATAACCCTGGCAGTGATTCTCACTTATATCCATGTTTAATTTGTATCATATGATTTTAATAATTTGGGCATGTGCATATACCTAAGTTTGATATTTTTAACCTTGAATTCTACAAGATATTGATTTGAGTGTTATGAGTGACATAATAAGGGAGAAACAAGGATTGATAATATCAATGGTTTGTACTACATAGATCCTACACCCAAATCTAGTTGAGGACCCTACATTCATCAACTTCAAATAAAAAAACATTTTAATTAATAAAAAAAGTGTCATGAAATATATATATATATATATATTCAACATCGTCTCAACTATACATTTTTAACAAAATGGCACATTGTGCCCAATATACAAAATGATGACAAGTTCCCTAACATGAAAAAGTGTCATATGGTACCCTAGATACAAAATGACACTCATTCATCACTCATCGACCATTTCCACCCTCGAAACTATCAAGAGAATCCCCAAAATATGTTGGATCGGGATGTCATTGATGCCAAAGGCTTGATTAATTGATGTCAAGTGATTGAATGGTGCCAAAGGATTGAATGATTGATGATTGATGTAATACGTATTATCCTTGATGAGAATGGATAGATGTCAAGTGGAATCATAGTCATATGATGTCATTGATATGATCCTTAGATGAAGATGGATTGATGTGGTCTCAATTGTATACGATGCATTGTTAGATGGATGTAAAGATGAATCATTATTGTCTTATCATGGTTGATAAAGTATACAAATGGATGAAATCCAAAGTGGTCCCCTTATGGTGAAAGCCCTCATGGGAAGACGCTTTATGGTTGAGTTATCCTTGAAGTATGGTTGGAGAACCTATGCTTATATGTGGAATAATGAGATGAATATCAGTGAAGTTGTTGGTGAAACTATCCTACATGGATAGTGCTTGTCATGCCATTTCCAATGGTATGTGGAATCTCACATAACTCCTCATGGTTTGAGAGTTATGGCCTTACGAAGATGGAGGACCCTCATATGTAGGATGGAAGTGCCAAAAGGTCAAAGAAGTCAAAGAGATTGCATAGAAGAAATTATTATTTAAATGATAAAGTGAAGTGAGAAAGTCAAGGAGGATTATTTAAATAATAAAGAGAAGTGACAAAATCAAAGAAAATTATTTAAATAATAAAGTAAGGTGAAAAAATCGAGGAGGAATATTTAAATGATAAAGTAATGGATAACTTTCTAATTATGGAAAGTGGTTAACCCTAAAATGAGGAAAATAGATTAAGTGACCTAGAAGTGGGTTAAGTGACCTAGAAGGTGAAGGGTATAAATAAGAGGCAAGGGTCTCTTGTGAATTGTATATTTTGTGAGTATCTCTTGAGCATGAATTGAATATCTATTCTGAGAGAGTGAGTGTGAGGATGATCTCATGGATGCATCAAAGTTTCGACAATGTCTAAGATCATGACAGAAAAAGTCTCGAAGGTTCAGAAACCCTAGTTTCTGAGGTGTACGTGGGCTACAATGGGCCATGATACGTACAAACGCAGGCTGTATGAAGACATGGCACGTACAGTGGATGAAGTCATGGAGATTTGTGTTTGAATTGATGAATGGATGTTGAAAACTAAAGCAGGTTCCATATCTACAGTCTATGGGCTCAGATCTGCCACTCAGACTCTGGTATAGTTACATTGTTGTCTTGATGGATACTATTGGTTTTTGTGTGGTGAATGCCTAGGGCATTCTTGGTATGATGTTGTGATGTGATTTGTGTTGGATGATAGAGTGAGCAACACTCTTCTGATTCGGTGCTAATATGATTGCTATAGTATGGTGATTGCTTATACATGATTGAGTAGAATTCATATTGTATGGTTGGAAAGAATGAGTTAGTTGTTGGAGAAATTGGATGTGTTGTGACTGGTTATGAGTCATACTAGACAGTGAGAGATAGAAGAGAATGATGAATTTGTTGCAGAGGATCTAAGTTGATCTTGAAGAAAAAACCCTAAGTAACTCAAAAGGCATCGCAAGCTATAGTACAGATTGACCATGTACATATGCAGGTTGTAGTGAGCCAGGGTGCGTACACACGCGGGTTGCACTACTGACAGGTCGTGTACTTATGACAGATTGATATCTGTGGAGGATTGTTGCCTCATCTCAGTTGGTGTTGAGGATGTAAGTTGAGTCTTGCATATAGAGCTGGTGCTCTTGTAGAGTTGTACTCTATTCAGTTGTTACTGAAAAACCCCAAGGATTGAAGCCTGTAATAAAAAACAAAATTGCACATACATCTTGTGTTCTTTGTGTTCCTTGTGATGACAATTTTTTAATGATATATTGTCGATATATGTTGTTGATATGTGTTCACATTTAACTGGTTATAAATGACACCAATGAGTAATGAGTTAATGGTGATTGCTAAATAATGAGTTTTTTGTAAGAGGGGATTTTGGAAAAAGATCCCTACACTGTTCACCCCCCCCCCCCTCTCAGTGTAGTCGGTGTGTGCAACAAAATCAATATTTATTCTCTTATTCGAAGAAACACCTAGAGTGGTTTTGTCCCTGGGTGTGGTTCGTCACTTCGGAGACTAGAAAAATAAACAACATTCTTATACATTTTTTCCACAATGAATTAACAAACTTACAAAATGATACTTTGTAATTCAACCTAAGACAACTCACCACACATGATACTGACAATCGCGAAGGTGTTACCCTCTGTGAATCTAATCTCTCAGTGATGCCACTCTATGTTAATTATAAGAATTAAACCATGAAATTTAAACAAAAATTCATAAAACCAATTCCATTCATGATACATACAAATTGATCATCAACAAATTATCTCACTATGAATAAATTGGGAAATGGTGGAGAGTCATTGGAAGATGGAGCACTCAGATGTACAACCTGCTGTAAGGAAACATCTATTGTGGCAGCTCTAATGGATGGCATAGATGGATAAGGTGGTGGAGGGGGGTGGCGTACGAGTGCATCCACTATGGATGGATGCGATGGAAAAGGTGTTTGGGGTGTGTGTCCTATGGGTGCATCCACTGTGGATGGATGTGATATGAAAGATGGTGGGAGTGAGTAGTGATAAATCCCTATGGATTGTATGAGGGATGGTAAAACCCTTGGGTTGGAAAGAGACATCACGAGAGCTGGGGTAGGGTGGTCAAGGAATGGACTATCCTTGTAGTTGGGGAAAAATGATGGGTGGAATGCAGGTAGTGGTGGTGAATGAAATGGTGGTTGTATAGATGACCCAACAACTGATGAAGCAACCTCCATACATATTTATAATATTTTATTAGTACTAAAAGGTAAAATTCAACGAATAAATTATAAAAAAATCCATATGTAAACAAGATTTAACTCAACACATGATACGTGTGAAGGTGGTGACTTGTCTATTCCAGGTGTTGGACCATGGAATGTCATCATTTTTACATCCTCTTTCCCTATTTTTAATCCCTTGTTGCTCACCCATAACCTCATATTAATGCTTATTAATCCATTTTAATGTTTATGTGCAAGATTTATAACCAAGGTGATTTCCATTGCATTTCCTTAGTATTTCATATGAATTATCATTAAATATTAGAGAAATAACATATTATGCACTTATCTTTGAAAATTTGGATTAGTTTGTAATTGTTGTAGAACCAATTGTCATTGTTGTTACTCTTATGTTGTCATTGTTGTTACTCCTAAAACTAGAGATTTACAAAGTGGGTCCTTCATATTTTTCATATGAGGCATTATTAAGTCAATAAGAGCCTATTTCAACAACCTAGATCATACTTTTTGAGAAATTGAGTTTTTACGAATTGTTGCAACATGTTGCAGCTCATGTTTGTTGTTACTTGTAGTTACGACATTGCCGATACTCCATGTACAAATTTGCAAATCCACGAAAATATACCTTCAACCATCAATACCTGCCATGGATTTGGACCATCAACTTCTATTTTGAATATGGAAACAATCTTGGAATCATTAATAAGATTAGTTTGAATGGTTAACCAAGAATCTTGAAATTCTTAGGAAATATATCTTGGAGCTATTTATTGTTTGCTAATTATTAGCAAAGATCTTGAAAATATTTATTAATTGATATTTGTTATCAAGGATCATGTAAACTATTCGTTGTTTAGGAAATTTTTGTAACCACTCTAGATTTATTAAATCCACAAGTGGGGTTATTTAGATATTTGGTATTCCTAGTTTCCATTTAATTTATGTATAAAAAGAACTCTCTCCATTGTTTGGGGATGACTCTTGGAGAAATGTTCGAATGACAATTGAATAATTCAGTGAGTTTTTATTTTAATTGTAGTTTTATAATTTCCATAGCGTATGATTTAATTAATTTATTTGATTTGTTTTCCTTGCATATTTGTAATAGATTTATTTCTTTTGATTAGATTAATTAATTTAATTATTTTTTTGTTGATACATAATATATCAACATTCTATTCTATGGAGGAAGGGCCCACTCCAATAGAATAGAGTGTTGTGTATCTTAGATGGTTCCTTTGATTTCTTGTTTTGTAATTTTATTATGAATTCACGTAGAATTTGTTTTATTTAATTCCATAACTATTTTATTGATTCCATTTGTTCATGTAATTAAATTACTTATGGGAGATTGTGTTTATTTATGAAATTAAGTATTGATCCAAAAATGGATTAGAAATCATACACCACTGGATCTGAACCGAGTATCTTTAATATCACTTTATCCTCAAATAGTATTAAGTATGAAAACCACTTTCTTATTCCAAGATTCTTTTATTGATAGTGTTTATAGCATGGAAGTGACTTATCTTACTTAACCAAACACTTTAGCATAACTTTCATAATCATTCATACATGAACATATACAGAATCAGATGAAATCAATAATTGCATTTCACAATGAGCGTCTTGAATGTTACTCAAGCTCAATTGTAAATGTCAAATTCAACAGAATCTCTAAAAACTGAATCCAATGACTGTAAACAATATATATTTCCTTAGAAAAATTCTCAAAGGCTCTCTTACAACTCACAAATCCCAAATTTACATAATTCTGACTTACAAATGAGTGATAAGATTGTCACAATTGACTTTGTCTCGAAAAATCGATTCTGACGACTATAAATACCCTATAAATATCAAAAGACTACAAACTTGATTTCAAAAGAAAAATGAGCATAGCTTTAGTACATAAGAATGTTGTGTTCAAAAACACAAAAGAAAATTGTGTAAAACACCAAAAATATTGTGTAAAACACAAAAAAGTTGTGTATAACACAAAAATGTTGTGTGTAAAATGAGTTAGGGTGTGTTTCATTAAATAGATCACCCTTCTTAATAAAATCTCAAAATTAATGGTAACTTATTACTAATTTTAGAAGGAATCCCACTAAATATGGAAAATTGGCATCATAATAAATATTTTAATTATGATTTGTTTGAACAAACCATATGCATGGTATATTTGTTAGTGGAGAGTAAGTTAAGTGGTTGTATAGTTGGGGTTGTGAGTTCCATTCCCATCAACCTCAGATAAACACATACTTTTAAATGGTTGTTATAATATATTTATTATATTATAAAAGTGAATTGGTAAAGTCTACGGAGGTATACATACCCTACCCCCCTTTGGATTTGAACATGTGACCTCTTAGGAGGAAACACTCCACGCATACTTTTAAATATAATCCAATATATATAACCAATCCTATATGTATACTATAAACTCCAAGCATACTTTTAAATGGTTGTTATAATATATTTATTATATTATAAAAAATGAATTGCCAAGTGATCCCACGTGAATTCTTGTTGGATAGTTATATAATTGGTTATATATATATATATATATATATATATAACCAATCTAATATAATCCAATGAAGGATCGCCATATGTCAAGATTCAGTTGGTCTACTTGTGTGCCAAATGTTTAATTGTGATTGGATCATATCTGTCACTTTTCATCATGTAACTGGACCACATGGAGGTACAATCTCTCACATTAGCTGCCAATAATCAGCATACCACGTCACCTATATGGTGCTACTTATCAATATTTGGAGCTACCACTTGTCAACTTCTGAGCCTGCCATGTGTCTCTCTTAGAGCCTGCCACATGTCTCTTTAAGGTTGACTTGAACTTTGACTTTCCATAACTTTTGCATACGAGCTTTGTTTGATGCACCATTTTCATCGCTGGAAAGATGACGATGAGCTCTTTGCATTGATTCCATTTCCTAGAATTTTTTAATCGATCAAATTTTGAGCAATTTTGACCCTTTTTGGATCCCTGTGAGCATTTTATATTCTCCTCGACCTTTGTGAGCAGTCCTGGATCCTCCTGGATCAAGTATTCATGTTGGATTTCATTTCTTCATTTGTTTCAAGTAAATGCATTTCGAATTGGGTTGCAATCTTTCATATCATTTAATAATTGTGCTTAATGAAATGATCACATTTGTTGGTTTGATTAAAATCATGAATCATCTCGGCAAGGATTAAGCTTTGATTTTAAGGACTTAGTTAATTTCTTATATAGCAAGTAGTTAATCAATTTCCTTTAAACATGTGTGATTTATTTTCATCAAGCGTGGTGTGAATTTCAATTTTGCAATTAGTTTTACTACACATAGTTGTGGTTTCTTCAAGAGACAGTTGAATCATACTCCCAATGCCTATTCATATTGTGTATTCCTTTTCAAGAAAGTGTGATTTTATTTCATGCAAGAGTGACATTTCATTTCTTGCAAGAGTGTTTTAGATTATATCTCCTTGTGTGTTGTGTGCTTCTATCCAATCCTCATTGGTGTTTGAGAGCAAGGGGTTGGCACAATCCACCACTTACCAATCCCTGCAGGTGGTTGAAAGAAGGGAGTTGAGGAGCCCACCACTTCTTGAGTGATTTACTTTCCTCTCATTATGCTTTCATTTATGCAATGTGTGTTTCTATTTATGCAAATGTGGATTGTTGTAGAACCTTGTCATAGCTTGAGAATTGTCTATACTCCGACCACAAACTTAATCATTGATATTATGACTACAACACATAGAAATAATAGTTGTTCTTTCAAACACAGTGTAGGACAGTTTGTAAGTTCCATACGATCCATGGATTGATAATTAAATGTATTGGATGTTTTAATGAGACAATTAAATACACCAACATTTTTTGGCATCATTGCTGGGGAACTATTAATGATGCAATGATTCTTTCTAGTATTGATTTCGTTTTTATTTATTTTTAATAAGGGTGTATTTAGAATATTTTTGCACATGTTTCCTTTTCATATTGTGAGTTGTGTTTATTTAGATTGTAGAACTCCCAAAAAAATTCAGTACAGTAAAAGTCTGTCATTGCACTAATCTCTTTTTCAAGTTGGCAAACATGTTATAGGTGCTATCATGACTACTGCAACACTAGTTGCATTGTTGAAACACTGGTTGTGATGATATAACATCGACAATTAATTGTTGTTGCGACACCAATGGGTGTCCATTGCTGCAACTCCGATTACAGTGGACTCGTGTCACTATTTTGTGTTGTTGTTACACCAGTTGGGACAACGATGGATACACCAAATTCTTGAGGAAGTTGACAGGAGGAAGAAGACATTGATGAATGAGAATTTTATTGAAGAAAGTGCAAGGGGAAGTAGAAGCCTTCAAGTTTGATGGTTAGGTATGAGGTTAATTTTATGTAGCATCATAGGTTGTTGAGGTTTTTAGTTTCATGTCATTATTCACCCATCTTACTTCCTTTCTTCTTTCCTCTTTTCATCACTTCTCTTTACCTATATTTTTTTGTTTTCTTGCTCTTAAGATTCCTTCTTCCATCTTGTCTCTTATTTCCCTCTTGCTTCCCTCTCCTTTTCTTTTGTTGGATTTTATTTTTTTTGTCTATTAATTGTTCTTCTTGCCTTTCCTTGGTCTCTTCTCTCCTTTATATTATCATTATCTCCTCATTATATTATCTATCTCACCCTCTTCCTATCATTTCTCTCCCCTTCTATTCATTAAACCAAACTTCTTCATTTATGTGACAAAGTTTCAATGATGTTACCATGTCTATAATACACTAATATAAGTCTATAAATGAGTTTCAATGATATTACCATATCTATAATACACTAATATATGTCTATAATACACTCGTACATATCATTTGCATTGTGCATATCATGTACATTGTCACCCAGAAAAGATTAAACAACAATGTTTGTTGTTGTATATTACATCAAAATACCAATAAGTAGATTGAATCTCAAAACACTCATAAAAATAAAAATACATTGTTACATTACATCAAAATACCAATAAGTAGATTGAATCTCAAAACATTCATAAAAATAACACATCAAAGAATGGTAAGAAAAAGAAATGTTTAAATAAAATATCATCAATGTGCTTGACCAACCAATCAAGCTCCATCGACAAAATCCAATTATAACATGGTCATAATTGGCTTTCCCTTACTATTATTGATGAACATAATTTTCTAACGAATGACATGAGGCCAACAAAGCCTTGCTTTTTAGATTATTTTTCTATCTGCTATTAATTTTATAGTCAAAGTTGTCACTTTGCACATTGATGCTCCGTGCGTTCACATGCACACACAGAATTGAGTAATCTCCAAGCAACAACTCGTAAGATGCTCAACCACTCCAGGAAATATTTAATTTCTACCTTTAAGAGCAGCTTCTCCTCTCAGGCCCACAATCTCACAATCTTGGTAAGTTCCATTGTATGGGAGGAAAATATAAGAAGAATCTTTTTTTAATCTTAATATAATGTTATTATTAAACAACAATCAATAAAAGAAATTCACTTTCTGGGATGATGGGCCAATAATGTAACACTTGGAAAGTGAATGTAAACGAAATTCTTGATGTGGCACTAGAAAGGAAGAAGCAATGATAACCAGAGGTGGTAATATACCTCTGACAAAAAGTATCGTCTACGAAGTGGGACATGTAGTCCCCACGTCCAAGCCCCTGGTTTACCTCTATAAATTCTGGCCAACCCAGCTGAATCCATGAATTCCTGATCCTCCCGATTCATCGACGCTGTATATTTCCTCCATGAATTCCTGATCCTCCCGATTCATCGACGCTGAAGCATTAGAGCAGCTTCAGGTAAACGCGTTAGGGTTTGAAACCCTAGGGTATTTGTATT
>ML789847.1:130602-155659 GCA_009831015.1 Picea engelmannii | reverse complement strand
TGTGCCAAATGTTTAATTGTGATTGGATCATATCTGTCACTTTTCATTATGTAACTGGACCATATGGAGGTACAATCTCTCACATTAGCTGTCAATAATCAACATACCATGTCACCTATATGGTGCTACTTGTCAATATTTGGTTGTTATAATATATTTATTATATTATAAAAGTGAATTGATCCCACATGAATTCTTGTTGGATGGTTATATATATATATATATAACCAATCCAATATATTTGAATAATTACGCATACTTTTAAATATAATCCAATATATATAACCAATCCTATATGTATACTCAAAATTCCAAGCATACTTTTAAATGGTTGTTATAATATATTTATTATGTTATAAAAAGTGAATTCCCAAGTGATCCCACATGAATTCTTGTTGGATAGTTATATAATTGGTTATATATATATAACCAATCTAATATAATCCAATGAAGGATCGCCATATGTTAAGATTTAATTGGTCTACTTGTGTGCCAAATGTTTAATTGTGATTGGATCATATCTGTCACTTTTCATTATGTAACTGGACCATATGGAGGTACAATCTCTCACATTAGCTGTCAATAATCAACATACCATGTCACCTATATGGTGCTACTTGTCAATATTTGGAGCTGCCACTTGTCAACTTCTGAGCCTGCCATGTGTCTCTCTTAGAGCCTGCCACATGTCTTTTTAAGGTTGACTTTAAATTTGACTTTCCATAAATTTTGCATACCAGCTCTGTTTGATGCACCATTTTCACTGCTGGAAAGATGACGACGAGCTCTTCGCATTGATTCCATTTCCTAGAATTTTTTAAACGATCAAATTTTGAGCAATTTTGACTCTTTTTGACGATCCATGGATTGATAATTAAATATATTGGATGTTTTAATGAGACAATTAAATACACCAACATTTTTTGGCATTGTTGCTGGGGAACTGTCAATGATGCAATGATTATTTCTAGTATCAATTTCGTTTTTATTTATTTTTAATAAGTGTGTATTTAGAATATTTTTGCACATGTTTCCTTTTAAGATTGTGAGTTGTGTTTATTTAGATTGTAGAATAAAAGGAAAGAACTCCCAAAACAATTCAGTACAGTAAGAGTCTGTCATTGCACTAATCTCTTTTTCAAAATGGAAAACATGTTACAGGTGCTATCATGACTGTTGCAACACTAGTTGCATTGTTGCAACACTGGTTGTGATGATATAACATCGACGATTAATTGTTGTTGCGACACCAATGGGTGTCCATTGCCGCAACTCCAATTACAGTGGACTCGTGTCACTATTTTGTGTTGTTGTTACACCAGTTGGGACAACAATGGATACACCAAATTCTTGAGGACGTTGACAGGAGGAAGAAGACATTGATGAATGAAAATTTTGTTGAAGAAAGTGCTAGGGGAAGTAGAAGCCTTCAAGTTTGATGATTAGGTATGAGGTTAATTTTATGTAGCATCCTAGGTTGTTGAGGCTTTTAGTTTCATGTCGTTATTCACCCATCCTACTTCCTTTCTTCTTTCCTCTTTTCATCACTTCTCTTTACCTATATTTTTTTGTTTTCTTTCTCTTAAGATTCCTTCTTCCATCTTGTCTCTTATTTCCCTCTTGCTTCCCTCTCTTGTTCTTTTGTTGGATTTTTTTTTTGTCTATTAATTGTTCTTCTTTCCTTTCCTTGGCCTCTTCTCTCCTTTTTATTGTCATTATCTCTTCATTATATTATCTATCTCACCCTATTCCTATCATTTCTCTCCCCTTCTATTCATTAAACCAAACTTCTTCATTTATGTGACAAAGTTTCAATGATGTTACCATGTCTATAATACACTAATATAAATCTATAAATGAGTTTCAATGATGTTACCATGTCTATAATACACTAATATATGTATATGGTACACTCATACATATCATTTGCATTGTGCATATCATGTGCATTATCACCAAGAAAAATTAAACAACAATGTTTGTTGTGCATTACATCAAAATACCAATAAGCAGATTGAATCTCAAAACACTCATAAAAATAAAAATACATGGTTGTACATTACATCAATATACCAATAAGTAGATTGAATCTCAAAACATTCATAAAAATAACACATCAAAGAATGGTGCATTAACAGAAAAACATAAATAAGTAAGAAAAATAAATGTTCAAATAAAATATCATAAATGTGCTTGACCAACCAATCAAACTCCAACGACAAAATCCAATTATAACATGGTCATAATTGGCTTTCCCTTACTATTATTGATGAACATAATTTTATAACGAATGACATGAGGCCAACAAAGCCTTGCTTTTTAGATTATTTTTCTATCTGCTATTAATTTTATAGTCAAAGTTGTCACTTTGCACATTGATGCTCCGTGCTTTCACATGCACACACAGAATTGAGTAATCTCCAAGCAACAACTCGTAAGATGCTCAACCACTCCAGGAAATATTTAATTTCTACCTTTAAGAGCAGCTTCTCCTCTCTGGCCCACAATCTCATAATCTTGGTAAGTTCCATTGTATGGGAGCAAAATATAAGAAGAATCTTTTTTAATCTTAATATAATGTTATTATTAAACAACAATCAATAAAAGAAATTCACTTTCTGGGATGATGGGCCAATAATGTAACACTTGGAAAGTGAATGTAAACGAAATTCTTGATGTGGCACTAGAAAGGAAGAAGCAATGATAACCAGAGGTGGTAATATACCTCTGACAAAAAGTATCGTCTACGAAGTGGGACATGTAGTCCCCACGTCCAAGCGCCTATTTTACCTCTATAAATTCTGGCCAACCCAACTGAATCCATGAATTCCTGATCCTCCCGATTCATCGACGCTGTATATTTCCTCCATGAATTCCTGATCCTCCCGATTCATCGACGCTGTATATTTCCTCCATGAATTCCTGATCCTCCCGATTCATCGACGCTGAAGCATTAGAGCAGCTTCAGGTAAACGCGTTAGGGTTTGAAACCCTAGGGTATTTGTATTGGGTTTTCTCTGAGCATTCGAAGTGACGGATTTTCTTCAAGTTTCTTCGGTCATGGGATTCCCTGCATGCTACTGCGGTCTCGCTATCCCGAGACTGTTGTTTCACTTAGCATTCACGTTATCTTATATAAAGACTGGGATGTGTTGGACGCTTCATTTTGTTGGGCTTGTCGACTCTGGCGAACCCGACAGCTCTTCCTGGCGAGACTTCCCTGACATGAACTCCTCTTCCGTTCCTTCGGTCTCTGCTCATACGATCAGAGACAACTTGCCTCTCGTTACATTCGGGAACTTTGCAGAGAGATTCTGTGAGTCGATGGGGGATGATCTCATGTGTACCGTCTGTTTGAGTTCATTCGAGGAAGAGGACGAGGTGAGAGAATTGTGTAACTGCCGTCATATATTTCACAGGAATTGTCTGGATAAGTGGCTTGATCACCATCAGACGACGTGCCCAGTCTGCAGATCTTCTCTTATGCCCAAGATAGTACTGGAAACAGAGCTGAATAATTCGTGGGTCGTCGATCGGATCGCTTATATCTTTGGTGAAGATTTAGCAATTTCGTCATAGCAGATATATTACAAGAGAATTAATGACACAGAATTTTCAAGGTAAATACCGATTTGGGTACGATATATTTGTAAAAACAGATAAAAGCTCATATCATAAAGTATCACTGGTCGAGGGATGATTAATGAGTAAGAAGTTATTATAAGAGAATATTTGACTATGATAATGATAATTATGCAGGAAGGTATACATATATTGGAAATTGGAATGGTTACATTTAATCATTTATTAACCATAAATTCTAATTTATAGTTATCAATTGAAGATGTTGCATATTTTTGGTTGTTCTTTCAAATTCATTTTACAATCTTATGATTATAAATTTCAAGTCAATGAATGAAATTTCATGTTCATAACTTTTCATGAAATTTCATGTTCATAAATTTCTTGCATTTTTTTAGGGTTTCAATTAATCTGTAATTGCAACGTTCAAATGATTAACAAACTTACTTTTTCTATAGATTTACATTTCTACCAAGTTTACCATATCTACCATACACCTTCACCTACTGATGGCAACAGCAGCCATAATTGCAACCCTTTCATATTCTCAGTTCCTGGCTAGCTTAATGTGAAAACAATACCTAAAAAATTGTATGTAATGTACTTAGTTGCTGAATACTTATTATTTCTGAATTTCACCCATGTGAAAGATCTTCCTGGCATGTCTGGCAGTGTCTTTAATCATTAATAAATTTAACTTAAACTGATCAAATTATTTACTGCATCATTTGCTGGGTCGATTATTTACTGAACCAGGAATTTTCATGGACTTGATGTCAATTAGAGTTTTTTTTAACTAAATGCTCCATTTTACTGAATTGGAAATTTTAAAGGGGAAATTCTCCATCCACTAGTTTGAGGCTGTGCTAGTAATAACTATTAATATACATTAAAATTAAATCAACTTTGATTTATCAGATCCTAAAGAATAATTGTTACATATTTAATTATATTTTATTTCTTTATATACAAAAAGAAACTTGCAGCTACCATGAACATGGTCACTACAAATCGTGTGCATGAAAAGATAATATTTAAACTTGCAAGCAAGCTATGTTATCTATGTGTCTCCTGGAGCCTGTAAAATATTCTAAAACAGACTTGCAACGAATCACATGTTCTCAAACAATGTGATTAACATTTATGATTAGCTGTTGGACGGCCGTTGCATCGAACTAAATTTGTAAGATATTATGTAAATCCCTCTGAGATTACACTATAAATCTGCGTTGGAAGGCCGTTGCAACGAACTATGTAAGATATCATGCAAATCCTTCTATCTAGATCTGTCTCTGTGTATAGATCAAACGCAAATCCTTCTCAGATTGTAATATAGATCTGCCTCTCTGTAGAGATCATGTAAGCATATGAAAAAAGATCGAAATCAAAACAAATCAGTAAATTTGCCAATAAGTTAGGGTATTCCTCTCCATCTTGTTTTTCTTTTTCTTATTATTTTTAAAAGTATTACATCGCATTGTTTATATTGATAACTTCTGAGACTGCCAACTTCATCTGTTTTTAAAATCCATAAATGATTCCGACATCTTTCATTTTAAAAATTTGTATAAACAATAAAAAGATGGTCCAATCTTTAAAGGTAGTTCCTTCGGATAGAAAAGTCGGACTAAAACAAGAAGCAATGCTGAATTGTTGATGAATCGCGAAATTATTTGTCACGCAACCAATAATCTATATTGTATGCCTTTTCAAATTTTGTAATCAATCATAACAAGTCGTTGATAAGAAACTTCCATGTCAGGGGATGGAAAGAACCTCCTCGTAAGCTTTCACTATAGAGATCCAATGCATTAAGCCTTAATGGTAGAAATGCATAACCGTAGACGATGGTTTGCTAATGATGCAAGGTGGGATTGGATCATATTACCTTAATGCATAAACAAATTTAATCTTTCCCACTATTGTAATATGTTGTGATATCAAATATAAAATTATGAAGAGACAATTACACTTACAAAAAGCAACAAATAATACAAAAATTAAAGCAAAACATCAAAGATATCAATGCTTGAGATACTAACTTCTCATTCATTTTCTATGTTTTTATTGAACAACTAATACATTTATTTATAGCCTTTAGATTTCTACAAATATGAAAATTGCTACAAATCATATGCAACTAATTATAATCTACTAATTCTAAATAAGATTAAATTAGGTTGAGAACACTAACCCTAATTTATGTTGCAAACAGTCTAATCAAAATTTGTTGACAATATAACACTCCAACAATTATGATAATAGAAATTAAGCACATCCCTAAGTGTCGCAAGTGTCGTATGCACCTTCCCAAGTGTCGCATTCACTTTGTTAGTTGTCGCCACCCCTTGACACCATGAAAACAATTTTCCATGATCCCTAAGTCACATTGGAGGAAGAAACCCATCATTTCAAGGTCAAAACACACATTTTTCTTGGAAAAATTGACCTTTTTTTAGCATTTATGAAGGGTGGCGCCCTCGTGACCATGCTAAGGGGGTGCCATGGCACCCCCTCTGCCATGTTAGAGGAGCTCCACTATTAGGATGGCGTCATGTCTCTCGGAGAGTGTCATTCTTGTTGAGGGAAAAGGAGGATCCTCCAATTAATTCTATGGGTCATCTCTCTCCAGACGGGGTTGGTTGTGTTCGACCCTCATGTTATTGCTTTACCTAAGGATCTGATCCAAACCTCAAGGATTCATATCCTCAACCATATCCCTCATTTTCTCATGGTAGTTGTGCCTCTCAAGCCTATATTTGAAGGCATTTCCAAGGTGAAGGGAGAGGTAATTAGTCAAAGTATCATCATTTTGATCTTTATAGATTTGTGCAAGGGGTTGGAAAATGAGACCTTGGAGAGGATGCTACTACATCAATCGTGGTCTGTAAGTATTCTCTTTTGGGTTCTCATTGAATATACTTGGCATGTTTCCTTCAAGCCTGTGTATTATTGCATATGCTTGTCTATTGTTTCTTTAATATTCGTAGATGAATTTGTTTTACCTAATCAACTAGAGTAGGATATAATTATTTCTCTCTATTTCCCACTGCAGTTATCAATTTGTGCCAGGGGGTTTGAATATCAAGCTCACTGATAGGAACTAGGAAGGAAAAACTTCGTAAAAAGGTACATCATGCCCTTCCTCCCTCTCTCTTTCTGATTGGTTAAAATGAGTTCAAATGGATGTTATTGTCCACTTGTAGTGTTTTTTTCTTGTTATAAGGGTCTAGTAAACCAAGAGAAGTTTCACCTATCTTTAGGGTAAACATTTTGTAACAAAAAGGAGTGAACAGGACATGTTTTTGTTATGCAATTAACAATTTATTAGCATGCAATTAACAATTTATTAGCATAATAATTATGTTTGACCAACATAATATGAAATAAAGTCTCTATGTAGGAAACAATTGACTTGTAACATTTAAGAAATTAAAAACATATGTGTAAATAAGAATGTAACAAAAAACTAATGATAATCATAATCATGCAACCATAAATGCATTGACTACTTTGTCAATTGGGTATAGCATGTTTGGTTGTGGGATGGACTGTTATCCTCCACACCCATGTTCTAGCCTATGTGGTTGTAGAATGGATTGTCATCCTCCACACCCAATTTTTATTCATCTAAGTGACACGTTCAACTCACTATGAGCATATTGGTGTAATGGCATTGAACCCCCATTGTTCATGGCCTTGTACCCTAAAGAGTTGTAATGGATTTGATCCCCCATTGTTGATGGCATTGTGCCCTAAAGAATCTAGTTTTTATACTCATTACCATTCTAGAAATGAGGGGGGGAATGCATGGACTACTTAGTTATACAATCTCTCTTGTTGGTACAAAAGTGGGATGAAATTGAACCCTAGAAAGCATTGTATCCTAGAAAAAAATGCATGGACTAATTAGCTGCACAATATCTCTTGTTGGTACAAAAGTGGGTTGAAATCAAACCCTCAAAACTTGTGGATTAAGTCATGTGAAGGAAACAATTCATGGAGTTGGATCTAGCTTAACAATACAATCATTCTATCTCTCTATTTTAAGGAAAATGATGCATATTTTTATAATATTGAATTGTCAAATGACTTATAAAGGTTGTCCTCAACGATTAAATTCATTCACTATTAATGAGCATTATCACGAACTAATGTACATGCATTGATTTAGTCATAATTGATCACTAGTGCAAATAGTCTAGATTAACTGGGTCAAATTTAATCATTGAACTAATGAATTATGTCAATTGTATAGCATGTGATATGTCACTAATGTTAACTATTAATTTGTTTCTAAGGTAGCATGTTGTGTATCTCCTTGGTACCAATTGAATCAAGCATTGGCATCAGGGTATCAACACACAAGGTATTATATAGTGGTCGCATGCGAGGGATTAGGTATGACAAGAATAAGTACTAGTGGCACATGAAGGTGTTGAGCACACACTTATACTAAGAGGGGAGGGGGTGTGAATCAGTATAATATTACTTTTTATTTTTAACATTCATAAAACATAATGAAGCTATCACATTAGTATAATAACCAAAAGACACAATATTTAACGTGGAAACCCTTTCGGGAGAAAACCACAATTTTTTTATTATTATTAATTTGTAGGCACCAATCTACAATTACAAACATTTGTAGGCACCAACCTATTTGTGACACCAATCCCCACTTTTGTTCGTAGGCACTGACCTACAAGAGACATCGATCCCCTCTGTTTTTTGTAGGCACCAACCTGCAGGAGACATCGATCCCCTCTGTTATTTGTAGGCATCGACCTACAGGAAACACCCATCCCCTTTGTTGTTTGTAGGCAACGACCTACAAGATACATTGATCCCCTTTATTATTTGTAGGCACTGACCTATAGGAGACACCGATCCCCTTTATTTCTTTTGTCTTCACAAAATCTTTTGTGTGCTCTTTACTTAAGCTTTCGCTCTACCTTCACGAGATCTTCTTACTTCTTTTTTAACTTATGTCTCAGATCTTGCACTGTGCTCACTTCTTCTACTTTCATTCTTCCTTAGAGATGTACTCACTCCTTTTTCTTTTTCCAGATCTATTTTCTAGAACATCAGATCTGATCTTCGACAATATTTAATCGTCACTCCTTGAATGATGTTCAATTGTCACTCTTTGAATGATATTCAATTGTCTCTCCTCAAATGGTATGCATAAGAATATTACATTTTCACCCACACATACATTTTTTCTCATAACCCTCTTCTTTATCTATAATTTTCCATAAGATTTACTTGAAAACTCACATTCTTTTGAAAAGTCACGACTTTTATTAAATAATAATTAATTCCCCCCCCCCTTTTTTTTTTAATTCACCTTTTATCATACCATGGACAAAATGCCACCATCGTTTGTAAATCCATGTGCACATACCATGTGCACTTTCACTTTTACCCTTTTTAATCCATTTTCATGTTTTCTTCACTTTTATGTAAACTTCACTTTCACTTTTACCTTTTTCTTTAATCTGTTTTCATGTTTACACCTCTTTTACTTAAATTCCACTTTCACCTAACTTTTCAAGTTTTGTTATTTATTAAATTCATATTTATATTTAATCCACTTTCATTTTTTTCTCCACTTTTAAGTAAACTCCATTTCCACTTAAATTTTCACTTTTGTATATATTAAAGTCACATTTGTATTTGATCACTTACTAACCTTTGACATGAATGACACAATTTTATTCAACATAAGGTAGTGGAATGAACTCTATTGAAGCATGCACTCAATTGAAGTTCTAGTAAAAAGTTTTGACATAGACTAGAAGAATACAAATGCATGGATCATTTGTCTTCCTCAATAAGAATGGTTGAATCATTTCATTATAGTGAGAATTATAATCTATGATCATGTAGAATCCATTGAAAATGAAAATTCATGGCACTATCCAATAAACAAGTAAAAAAATTTCACACTTATTAAAGCATGAATGACTAGGCCTATGTACGAAATTGACTTTTCTTAACGACAATAATGAGTTGGGATTCCTTGTTTCAAGTGTTCCATGTTTCCTATAAATGATATAGTTAAACTATAATATTTTCCAAAAATCCAATGCTATGTAATGAATCTAGAAGGGCCTAAGGGGAAGAGGGTACTATGATTACTCATAAAGCTACCTATTGGATAAAATGTTCCTAAAACTAATGAAAATGGTGGATATATTAAAATTATATACAGGTGAAGTCACCCAATCTATTGTTGGGGTTTTGTGTTTGGGTGTATGAAGTCTATAAATTTCCATACAATAGGGCGGTTGTTCCCTAATGAAACAACAAAGTATGGTGGTCTTAATATATTCCCTTCAAGAAAGAAAACATAAAGATAAGAAAATCAAGTTTTTTGACAAGTGTCCAATGGATGTAGCTTGGGTGGCTGGGAGGAATAGTTGTTAGCCTTCCAAAACAAGTACAATTCCTTGTAAGTGACATGTGATTCTCTTAAATGGGTCTATATGATGCTCATATTTATTAGCCCCAAATATTCCGAAAATGCTTGTTCTCCCCGTGTTCTCTGGCAGATTTCGGGGGGTTTTCCATGGATGTAACGAGTATTAGTCTTCGGTGTCGTGAACCACATGTAAAAAAGGAAAAATTTTAATGAGAGAAATACAAGAGGGACCTACAAAAGCACTTCAAAATTCTTCTCTATGAATTTTTGTGCTATGGGAGGAGGAGCAGGATTTTTTAGCATTTAATACTACTCTTACATATTTAAGGTAGTAACTCCAATCATAATAGTAAAGATAACTCTTTTTCTATTCTTCTAAATTTTTAGGTTGTTATAGTAGTTTCCCATGGGTCCTAGGCTCAACATCCATGGTTTCCCACAATCTCCCTAAGGAACATCTACTATTGCTCATGCCTATGAACATTATAGGTCATGATCACCTCTGTACCCATAAGGTTTTTAAAAAGGAAATAGGTAGTAATATGTGAAAACGCTAAATTATTCAACTACTAAATAAAAAATAAATTACCTTGTGCTAGGACATGAAATTTCCCACACTCATGGATATAAAGTTTTCAATGGAAAGGAAAAGACATTTTAATTCCGGAAGCATAGTAGAGCATTTAAGCCTCACCTTCAAGTTGGGTTTTCTCCTGTATTGGATTTCCCAAGATACACCTTATGTTCATTTGTGTGGATGGTGTGTTCTTTTTCTTAGTCTTTCATTTTTTCATTTCAGTTGTTTCATTAATTTCAGCATTAAGCTAGTGATTATAAATATGATATCTAAGGAAATAAACTTGCATAATAAAATGTTTCAATATAATACAATATCTATTATGACTAATTGTTCCAGTGGAATATCCACGGTAGTTTATAGATCATAGTGGTATCAAAGCCAAGTTTTCTTTCCAGTATTTGTGGGAATTTGTAGGATCCAAGAATTGGATTAAGAAGAAAGTCATAGAAACCTAGCCATGTTTAATGAGTATGTTCACAACAACCCTAAAGATCCAATAGAAGAGAGATTTTCAAGGTTGGAAGATAAAGTCACTAGTATCTCTGACAATATGACCCTCCTCGTGGAAACTATAGAAAACAAATTCAAACCATTTGTGGAGATTGGAGGATTTAACTAAGAGATCAAGTCAAAAGGGAAACTGAGAGATAGTGAAGACTTCGAAAATAATTCGAGGAAATAGCTTGGGAAAGAGTAGCCGATTTACAATGCCATTAACCCTTCACAGTTTTTATTTAAAATGGATTCGAAAGTGGATATAAATCCATGCCAAGTTGAGATGGATGAAGTAAATTTGAATAATTGATTGCACAAGTTAGAGGTCTATTTTAGTGTTCACAATATAGATGAGGAGAAGAAGATTGTGTTTTCTCAATTGAGATTAGAGGGCCATGCATTAATCTGGTAGGAAATCCACATGGAGACACTTAGGTTGGAGGGAGATCCTCTAGTAACTAAGTTGGAGGATTTCAAAACCTTCATTAAGTCCCAATTCTACCCTATCAAATATGTGGAGGACTAATGGATTTGTTGGCATTACTTCAAGAAAAGGAAAGGGAAAAGTGTGTAGGGTTACACCACCGAATTTAGAAATACAGATATCATTCTTGGTATCTCTCCGAGGAATCCAAATGCAATCCTCAAGTATCTGGGGATTATACATAGTCATTTTTGAAATCAAGTGATGCTCTTCAAGACTAGGACCATTGATGAGGCTTATGTGCAAGAACAATATCTAGAAAATATAGGCCACAAGAAAGGACATCCAAGTGGTTCCAAAAATAAATAGTACCAAGATGTTTCCAAGGAAGGGAAAGACAAGAAGATGACATCCACTACACATTATTGTAAGGATCCACTATAACCATTGCAATATAAATGGTCACACTAAATAAAAGTGATGGAAAATACATCAAGAGATGAACTCTAAGAACCATAAGAAGGATGCCAAGAAAAAGAACCTTCTAGCCATGAAATCAAGAAATTGGGTAGAGAGAGACTTAGATGATAATATTTCCTACACTTCAATTCAAAAGAAGGTGAATCTGATTAGCCTTCATCACAAGGAAGAGAAGGAGATGAAAAAAATCGTCAATATCAAGATCCGGGTCAAGAATATTAAGGTAGATTCTCTATTCAATTATAGTTCACATGTCAATATCATAGCAACCAATCTAGTCATCAATATTGAGTAGGAATCTTTTGATCATCCTATCCTATATCCATTGTGGTGGGTAAACAAGGATGAAAAGATCAAGGTCTTGAAACAGTGTAAGATCAAATTTGTTGTAAGTGCATATTTTATTAATGAAGTTGATTTAGATGTAGTACCCCTTGACATGTGTGGAGTAGTGTTTGGAAGACCTTACATGCATATGAAGGATGAAATATTCATGAGGAAAGAAAAAAATTACTACTTGATCATGGCAATTCCTTCATCATAAATGTAAATCAAAGAGCTCACTAGTAAGTGACAACCAAGACAAAACATTTATTAGTTCAAGTAAAAAGTATGTTTTTATTTTCTTATGAGATAATTAGTCAGTGGATGAATCAGTAAGAGAAAAGGCATCCATTGAGGGATGTACTAAAGATAAAAAAATGTCATTTGGAGGAGTTTCTTCATGCATATAAAGTATTTTTCCATGGGCGTAAAGGGATACCACCCAATAGGGAAGTGGAGCATGAGATACATTTATTTACTAACTCACCATTACCTTATATTGTGTTGTATAACAGTTTTTTATGAAAGAAGAAGAAGTGAAGAAACCATTGCAATAGTTGTTGGAGTGGGGAGTAATTCAACCCAACACCTTACCTTGTGGTTCACCTATTGTCATAGTACCCAATAAGGATGGGACTTGGTGGATGTGTATCGATTATATATCTTTGAAAAATATTGCACTCAAGAATCAATACCCTCTTCCCAACATCAATGATTTGTTAGACCAATTGAAGCATGCCAACTACTTCACCAAGTTGGATATCAAATTAGGATACCACCAGGTATCTATCAAATAATAAGACACCTCGAAGACTACCTTCAATACAAGGAAAGGTTTGTATGAATCATTGGTCATTCCATTTGGTTTATGTAATGTAGCAACTACATTAATGAGATTGATGAATGATGTATTACGCCCATGTTTACATTCATTTGTTATATTGTATTTGAATGATATATTGGTTTATAGTTCTACTTGGGAGGATCACATCTCACATCTCACATCTCATACATGTGTTAAAGACTCTAAAAAAACACTAGTTGTTGGCTAACCTCAATAAATGTGAGTTTTTTCAACATTCATTGGTGTATTTGGGGTATGTAATCAGTGGAGGGGAGCTTAAGATAGATCCTGCAAATATGGATGCCATCATAAAATGCACAATTCCTAGTAATGCCGAAGTTAGGAACTGTGTTGGGGTATCACAATACCTATGAAATTTCATGGCATCTTTTTTAATGGTAGTTGCACCACTCCACACCATCATAGCAAGTGCTAAATTTTTACAGTGATGAAAGAATTATAAGAAATATTTCGATGAGCTAAAATGAAATATTATTCAAGCACCAGTTCTTTCATTTGCTAACTTGTAGAATCCTTTCGAATTAGAGATAAATGCAAGTGGGTATGCTATGGGAGTTATTTTAATGCAAGGAGGCAAGTCAGTATCCTATCATTATGAATTTTTTTACAGGGGAGTCTTAAACTACGATATCTATGATAAGTAACTCTATGCCCTAGTTCAATTTTTCAAGAAGTGGAAGCACTATTTGATGGGAAATGAAACGATTATCCACATAGATCACCAGCCACTGCAGTATTAAGAGGCCTCGAGTAAGATTCAACAAACCAAACATTACAAATGGATGGTGTTTTGCAACAATTTCATCTAGTCATCAAGTACATGAATGTCAACACTAATACTTTGATATACATTATTTCAAATCCATCCACATCCAAGGTTATAGATTTGGGAACTCTTATACACATGGATCCTTTTACCCATGATGCATAGAAAGAGGAAAACATATAAGATGAGGAATTCTAAGAGGTGTTTCAACAACTATAAGGATAAATTCATGTAGAAGAAGGTTATGGAAAGGCTAACTATCATCTCCAGAATGGGTTACTCTATAAGCTAGACAATCTTTGTTACCCTAAAGGTGAAATATTGAAGATATGATTAGAGAGGATTGTTGAGCCCTGTTTTTTCCACATTTCACCACCCAATAAATCCATTATTCTTAAACCATTTCTTGCATTTCATCATTAATACACACTATAAAACCGCATTAACCATCATTGCTCATAACTCTACATCTAGTGGGATTAATACATCATTTTTTTGTGTTTTTAGTGATTAAGGATGATAATATCATGGTTTTGTCGGCAATGGTTATGTTAAGAATTCCTGCAGATCAAGCATCTTCTCCAAGTGTTCTTACATTTGTGGTGATCCTTTCCAAGCTTCAATTTTTTGCATAGGCCACAGTTGTAAGTATGAAAGGGTAAACAAAATTGAGTTCATTTCTTGTACCATCATGCTCAATATTCTCGTACCATCAGTTCCCATCCTCGATATCGTATCTTGGCTTATTGGCACATCTCTCGGAGAAAATTGAGAACATGGGTTTTTTCTGCATCGACATCGACATGTGAGTCATAACATGCCCAAGTAGCACATGTGGACCTTCAGCGTGATATTAATGTTACAACCAAAATTATTAGGAATTTTTCAAACAATCGAATTCTACCTCAATTTTTCGTGCAGATGAAGTTGAGTCCGAGAAGCCTAAAACATGGGATTTGTTCACAACACATGAAATTGAGTAACACGCGAGATGTTTTTCAAAACAAAGCATATTTATAGGGTTTTGATTGGTTCTTTAACACAAATCTGCCCAAATTACAAGTTGTGCCCATAATTAAAAAAAGGAAAAATGTAATTTCCAAGTTTTATAAGAAGGAAGATTTGTTTGTGCAATAATTAGCAAGTAATTTATATATGGTTATTGAGTCATATTGTTATACAAAAGAATCAAGGATGTTTCTCGTTGTAACAAACAACTTCCCATGCCACTCTACGGAGCATTCGACCAATATATGTTGATACAAAAATGTATGGCGTTGGTAGCGTTGAGGTATTTCGTCCACCATGATATCAGGGATGTTCATGGTTAATCCCTCTAGGTTCTTCTCGATCTCCTCGATATCTTTGGCAACCACTCCTCGACACACCACAATTCCTATCTATCCTTGCCTCTCAATGGGAGATGATCTCAGAGGACGATAAGGTGCAACATTTGCATTATTGAGAGAACTTGATTAGTCTTGAATAAATGACAAAAAAAATTATAATTAAAATATCAAAAACATAATATAATGAAAAATGTATTCTTACCTATGTCTCCTCACTGAGATCCCTCGGGTAGAGTTAATTCAGGATCTCCACGGAAGTTTGTCCCAGTGTAAGCATAGTCCTCCACCATGATTAGTTGATCTCTCATCCACTGGAAGAAAGCTTCGTCATATTTGACGATAGGCATGCTACCGTGACAAGCCATCAAATCCACCCATATTTTCATCTGTGGATCTTGTGGAGAGGGTATGCCCCACTCCACCTGTAGACATAAGACGAGGACCCTCTCTAGGAAGAAGGATACTAAAATGGATCCATAACCAAACAGTTTCAACCAACCATTCCTACAGTTTGTCAGTTGCTTCTTCATATTCTTCAAGAGACCCTCTCACCAATTGAAGACTTTGGGCTCCATATGCTCTATGGCATACTAAAAGTGGATTTTCATAGCCATGTGGGGAGTTGCACTCCCTTCCATCCAGGTAATAGTATAGAGGATGGTTCTCAATGGTAAATATCGAACATCCCTAATGGAAACCTTGCGACTATGCTTTTTCGTACCTGGAATGTAGTGTTGTGAAACATAACAGTCCATGGGTTCTCCTCCACCCCTGCTTCCCGAGAGTAATACTCGAGAGCCTCGACGAGATAACCCCGTCAGAAAGTAAATGTCATGTATCTACAAGGTGAGTGTATGCACACCCACATGAAAGGCTTGTCCATTTACATCCCATGTGTGGACTAGATACTCCAACAATCTTAGTTGGGCTCTCATGCCCTGAATTTTGAAGAATTTGAGTAAACCACACTCCCAGAGTGCCATGATAGTGCCCGGGTCATTCCCAACAAAGTAGTCTTCTTCCTTCTGCTCACATTCCCTCCACTCGAGCATTGTGACTGAGGAAAACCTACCAAGAAACATCAAATGATGATTAGATTCATCAAAAATCAAATCTTGAAAGTTCCCCTCACTCATTTAAATTTTTCAAAAATTGAGTTGTGGTTGTCGTAGGGGCTTGCTTTTACACAGAGCAACATCGTCACACCCTGGCTATGTGTCCCCTGCGTCGATTTGGGATCATTGTAGTTCACGATAACGTCAGCCTGCAATGATCTCAAAGCGCAAGGACTCCCAAAAAATCGACCTTAACTCAAAAGCAGACCATTAAAAATGAAATTTTAAACCATGAAAAGAGAAAGGGGCAAGAGATTACCTTTTTGGCAGAAACGGTTTGCGAAATGGTCCATCGGGGTCTCCAGAATCGACACTTGAAGTTTGGAAGAAAATGAGGGTTTTGGGCACTATTTGGGTGAAATTGCAAAAGGAAATGGTAAATGGGTTATTTTGACCTATTTTATTACTTTTTACCATACTTTATTGAAAATTACATTATTTTTTGAATATTTTACCTATGCCCTAAGTCTAATAAAATTTACAAAGTGTTTTCTATTAAAGATTGAAAGATCTAAGGACAAGACGTTTGACATGGATCCACCATTTTTGGTCATTTTTGTGTTTTTTTTCAATTTGTCTGATAACAACTAGGGATTCAATATCTGTGTCTATAATTTACCCAATTTTGTTTACATTCTTTCATTCATCTACACTTTAAAAAAAACATCCTTTATGAGAGAAGAACTAATACCAATACTATTGATCCAAATTATTTTCAAAATGAAATGAAAGGAGAGATATTATAATGAAATACACATAAAAATTTCCAAAAATAGAGAAATACAACAACATGTGATTTATATTAATGAAAGAAATGTACATACACTGTAAAAACACAGAGTGCAAGACTCTCTAGAATGGTGGAATCTTTATCTTTGAGAAGAAATGTGGCGGCTACACTCATTCGCAAGAAGATGATTACAATGAGGCTCTGAAGGCCTTTTTATGATAAACATGAATGCCAAAACCCTAGGCATCCAAAAACCTAACCCTAGGAGATGAAGCGCCAAAGTCATGTGGCCCCATTGGGGTAAGTTAGTACATTAAATTCTTGAGGTAGAGCTTCAGGACAGCCCCGTAAGTCCAATATCCACCTAGATGATGTGTAGGGCTTCAGGACAACCCCATAAGTCCAGAACCCACAATTACAAAGAAATGTCCCCATTACAGAGAAACATATTGAGGTGAAAGTTTTCTAGATGGGCCAGTTAGAATTTGGAACGAGTGGGTAGCCACCAATATCCACCTGGATCAATCCTCCCTCCATAGGAAGTAATAGTATCCATTGCGTTGAGTGCCCGGGAAGAGGGGAAAGCATTTCCTGAATATGAATCTTGGTGAGTTGTGTGTCTTATTGGAGAAGTTGTGTTGCTTGGTCTATGAAAGGATTTCATGAACCTATTGCTGGTGGGGTTGAATATATTCCACAATTCTGTTGTCTTTGGGCTTGATGGGGCATTGTGTAAGCACCGTCGTAGGTGAAAAAATAATATATGTGATCTGCTTCTGTTGGATAGAAGGTGTTTAGGCTGTAGTGGTTGCAGTGGTATTTTGTGCATCCTTTGAACATACTGTGAAGAGGATGAATTTTGCAGTATGAGGGATTATCTTGCGGCACTGTTTTGGTGGAACAGTAATCGGAAATACCTTTGGTATCCTATAGAGTTGACCCCCCAGAGTAATAATGACACTATGGGTTCGAGACTCATAAACAACATGACATTTCGACATATATGGTTGGCCCAAAACAACATCACATACATCAATAGGGGAAACATAACACACTACCTCATCCTTGAAGGGTTGGATGCCATAGGACAGGCATCACTGCTGGCTGGCATGGAGATATTGTCCCTGGTAAAGCCACCCGATTTTGTATGGTTGTGGGTGTGGTGTTGTCAACAACCCCAACTATTTGACAACCTCAGCTGACATGAGGTTCTTTTGGCTATCGTTATCAACAATGAAATGCAATGTGGTCCCCTTCACCCACATATGTGAATGGAAGAGGTGCTCCCCCTCTTCAGGATCTACTGGTTCTTCTGGTTAAATTGTTGCGGTTGTGACAATAGTAATGAGGTGTGCATTGATGATCTATCTGTTTTCAATATTTTATGGATCAAATTCAGAATCAGGGTTCGGATCCTTGTCTTTGACCTTGACCACTAATTACTATTTCGAGTGAGATTCATCCGTGTTGTGCAAGGGGATTTTGTGGAAGTCGTGCCACTTCCCAGTTTCATTCTTCATCTTTATTTTACCCTTGTTGTCCTATGTGTTGTACTGGTTTTTTGGAGGTTGTTGGTTAGGGCCATATTTACCATGCTTTGGTTGTTGTGGATTTACAAACGCGAACTCCCATTTGTTCTAGTGCCTAAATTTTTACTTGATTCTGACAACATATCGATACGCATCTCGTAATGATGAGATGTTTAGTAAATCCATTTTGGTTTGGATGTACCTATGCAAAGCCCCACAGTATTTCAAAACCAGATGTCGCTCATAGTATTTGATACCTAGTTTGGTGCACAAGGTATGGAAATTATTTATGAACTCCATCATTGTTTGTCTCTTCTCTTTTTGTAGTGTGGTCCATTTCATGTACTGGTCTTCATATTTATCAACGAGGTAGTATTGTTCCTTGACCGCAACCACAAAAAAATACCAACTCGGCTCGACCCCATATATTCCATATTCCTCTGTGGAAATTTTCTCCCAATAAGTTTCCCACCAATGTTTGACATGGGGAAGAGCCTTGAGGAGTGCGAAGGTGATACTTTCTCTGTCGAAAAAATTGGGAACATAGAAATAACCTTCTAGCATATTCAACCATTTTTCTAAGGCATCTACACCTATCTGACCTTCAAATACAGGAATATCAAAATTAACTTGTACCTTGAAGGGAGAGGTTCCTCCAAAGTGGTCACTTGATGAAGATGTGCATGTTGCTATCGACAAGTGTTGATGGATGTGGGAAAAATTCTCCATCATTTCGTCCCTCTGTCACGCGAGAGATTGCTCAAGAAACATGTTAATAGAATATTCTACTCCGGATTATTTTCAGAACGAAATGAAAGAAGAGATATTATAATGAAATACACAAAAAATTCTAGAAATAGAGAAATACAACAATACATGATTTCTATTAATGAAATAAATGTACAGAGACTATAAAAATACAGAGTGCAAGACTCATTAGAATGGTGGCAGCTTTATCTATGAGAAGATATGTGAAGGATACACTCATTTGCAAGAAGATGATTACAATGAGCCTCTGAAGGTATTTTGTGATAAACATGAATAACAAAACCCTAGACATCCAAAAACCTAAACCTAAGAGATGAAGCACCAAAAGTCATGTGAGCCCCGTTGCGGTAACTTAGTAAATTAACTTCTTGGGGTCATAAATTTTGTATACGGTCTCTGTTTTAGGTATGTGATAGCTCATTGGAAAGGTATTTTCAAGAAATACATGTTCTACCATCAAAAGTTGACTCTGTCTACAGTTTGAATATGTCAAGCCAAAGAAAATATTGTTTAGAGCCCCAAAATGACCCTGGAAGTACAAAAAGATGTATTGATATGAAAAATTCCAAAATAAGCCAGTTGGAATAAATGGGCAGCCACAAATATCCACTTGGATGTTGTGTAGGGATTCAGGACAACCCCGTAAGTATAGAACCCACAATTACAAAGAAATGTCCCCATTAGAGAGAAACGTGTTGAATTAGAAGTAGTCCAGATGGGCCAGTTTGAATTTGGAATAGGTGGGTGGCAACCAATATCCACCTGGATCAATCCTCCCCCATTAGGAAGCAATGGTATCCATTGTGTTGAGTGCCCGGGGAAGAGGGGAAAGCTTTTTCTGAATCTGAATTTTGGTGAGATGTGTTCCTTGTTGGAGAAGTTGCACTGCTTGGTTTGTGAAAGGTTGTCACGAGCCTGTTGCTGGCAAGGTTCAATCTGTTCCACCAACCTGTTGTCTTTGGGCTTGATGGGGCATTGTGTTGGCACCATTGTAGGTGAAAAAACAATAGCTTTGATCATCATTTGTTACTGTGCTTAAACAATTTTATGCCTATTAAAATATTATTAACCTTCTCCAAGTGATCATCGAGATTATACAAGACATGAACAACAGAAATAACAAACATAAATCACACATATGATATACACAACGACATATATTTCACGAGGAAACCCATAAAGGGAGAAAACCTCTTCTTCTTCGAATGATAGGGATTCCCTTAAGTTCTGTACATCATCTTTCTTTGAGCACCAACTCAAAATGAGGCTACAACCTCTTCTTTAACAAGCTGCAACTTGTTGAGAGAACCAACTCTCTAGTTTCTCTAGCACCCACTAGAAGGAAGCACTAACTCCCTGAGTGTTACAACACCAACTGGATGGAAGCACCAACTTCCAGTCACACAAGCACCAACCTGTATAAGAGAGAACAATGGTTCTCCCTTGCACCACCCTGGTTTTTCTGGATGCAACTAGATGGAAGCTACAACTCCCTGTGTTCAAGAACCCACTTGTAACTCTGAGGACAACAGTCCTCCCTAGAAGCACCCTACCACCCTGAAATATAAATCTTTTCTTGTTCAAAGTTATTACAGTGATACAACATTTATCAATGGCTTACCAGTCTCATCATTGTTCTTCTACACTACTCTCCTATGATGCATCAGTGTCTTGTCGTTGCTCGCATCTTCTTGCACACACCCTGTACATGTTCTCATCAGCCTTTCATGCTATGTGCTCCCTCTTCATTCTTTTCGCTGTGTCTATAATCTTTCCTTCAAAACATGCACTTCATCACATGCTACACCCATGCATCTCACACGAAAAATCATACCAACTTCTTTATTCTACATCATTTTCTCACGCCAAGTGCTCTACGTGATCATCATTCCAACTCGTCATATTCTCTAGTGGTTATGTTGTAATTGTTCATCATCAGTGCTTGTTGTACAAACATTCTTTGGATTCTTTGGCAGTTATCCCGAGTTTCTTTGGCTTCTTTGTTAATCACAATTCTTCATCTTCTTTGGCAGTTACAGTCTGTCATTTTTTCTGGCTTCTTTGGCTTCTAAGTCCCTTCCTTCATGTGACCACCGGTGGTGACCATATGCCTATTCAAAAGGTGCTTCACGATCTTGGTCTAGCGAGTGTTAGCTCCCCTTTTTTTTCGATATGACCTTGGGCTATGAACTTCACATGACCACACGATTGCATGCGCATCCATAGGCGGTTTGAGGGAAACCCACTTTTTGCCCTGCAATTCACTAAATAGCTCCATGTATGCCTTTGGCGATACCATGGTTTTGTTTGCAGCCCACTCACGAAAAATTAATATATGAGTATGCTCTAACCCTGCAATGTGATGAGACCATCGATCTCATGATCTTGATGGTGCTCCTGAACGGACAGTTCATATTTGATATTTCACGATCTGCGGATCAGATCCAACCTCCCTAAATCAACGGCTGTGATTTATTTCGTGATCTGCGCTTCGAGAGTTTCAAATCTCAAACCATGCTTTCTTTTGTATTCCAATCTTCCGGAGTTGATGATATACGGACACCTATCCTTCTCAATCGACAACTCTGCCTCCACTCTGAAATTTTGACAACCAAATCAATGGTTTTGCATCCCCTTTCTTGATCAACAATTGAGATCTCCTTCAGGTCTCCGAACTTCTGAAATCTCAAATATCAAACTTACGCTCTGGATTAGACGACCCAAATTCACTTCGGACGATCCAATGCTTGAGGTCTTGTTCGGACAATCTGACGACTGAGATTTACTTCGAACGATCTAACGGTCAAGAATGTATTTCGGCTCTTCGAACTTCATACATTTCAAATCTCAATCTAACGCTTTGGATCAAACCACCCAGATGCACTTCAGACATTCCAACGCTTGAGGTCTTCTTCGAACGATCTGATGACTGAGATTTACTTCGGATGATCCGACGTTCGAGAATGTATTTCATCTATCCAACTCTCTGGACTTCAGAGATTTCAAATCTCAAACTGACTCTCTAGATTAGATGGCCTAGATGCACTTCGGACGATCTGACGCTTGAGATCTTCTTCGGACGATCTGACGACTGATATTTACTTCAGAGAATTCGACGGTCAAGAATGTATTTCAGCTCTCCAGCTCTCCAGACTTTAGATATTTCAAATCTCAAACTGAAACTCTTGAAGTGATTTCTCTAGAGGTTAACCTCGTCACATCTTTTGACCTGAAACTAATGTTGTTCATTGATCATGATCTTAGATCGATGGCTCGATTTTTACGCGATGCATCTTTTCCTTGGTTTAGATCCAACGACCCTTAAACATTTATTATACTATCCTTCCACTTTATAAAGATCTGACGGCTAACAGAAATTCAGATAATCTAATTCTCAATTGTTTGGCCCCGCTTATCCTATCCTTCCACTTAAAGTGATCCAATGGTCGTGAATAATCTCGAAGAATATCCACGATCAAGGATTATTGTAGAACAACAACTTGTGAGTGATTTAATTCGTCACCCAAGCTCTGCAATTTGAAGTTGTGCGTTTGTTGGTGAGTCAACCACAATCGTCGATCTTTGAAGCTATAAGATATGATAGTCGTAACTAATTACGGGATTGGAAATAGCATGACATTTAATTCTCCTTTCGATCTCTGTAATCTATCCCTACTGTTGATCTGGAGGTTGCGCATCCAACGGTCATGACTTAATCCAACTTAATCTAATCATTTGTTATATCAACCACAGTCGTCGATATTTGGGTTTATGAGATCTGACAATCTAGACCGATTGCGGGATTAGAACTAGCGAGTTGTTTGATTCTACTTTTGCTCTACGCAATTCATCCCTGTCGTTGATCTGGCTTGCATCTCCAACGGTCACGATCCTCCTCTTGAGCTACTTTGATCTATGCATATTGTTCGCTCCTCCTCCTAAGCTTATATTTTTCCTATTTTCCATCGTCATTGTTGTTCTTGCCATCAATGACAAGAACACTCTTCCTGTAAAACATGCCAACAATCTCCCCCTTTGGCATTGATGGAAACCTTGAAAGGTTGCACTATTCTTCTTAGACCTCCAATTGTAGCATCCAAAGCAAACCTTTTCTCCCCCCTTCGACATCAATGTCAAAGAAAACATGATCCCACTGAGCTTATCAGATATTCAACCAACAAATACTCCCCCTGACAGGATGGACTCTCTCAAGTGAGAGAAGGGATGACACCCAGCTTCTGACGGAGATATTCAAATGGTTTCTTAGCTAGGGGTTTAGTAAAAATGTTTGCAATTTGTTATGTGGAAAGAATATAATTCAGCTGAATAACTTTGTTTGCAACCTTCTCCTTGAGAAAATGATGCTTTATTGGTATATTCTTTGTCTTTGAATGGAAAACATGATTCTTCGAGACACTAATGGCATTGGTGTTATCACAGTGAAGTGGAATGGGATCAGTATAAGTTACCTTCAAATCTGCAAGAGTTTGTATCATCCATAAGATCTAAGTGCAACAAGTAGCAGCAGTAATGTACTTTTCCTCTATAGTTGATAATGAAATAGATCCATGCTTCTTACTAAGCCATGCTACTAACGAATCACCTAAGAAGAATGCACCTCCACTGATGCTCTTTCTCTAATCCAAACAGTTTGCCCAATCAGCATCTGAATATGCAGTTAATTGTAAATTCTGATTTCTAGGATACCAAAGACCATAAAGTCATTGTACCCTTCAAATATTTGAATATCCTCTTGACAAATGCTAAATGACTTTGTTTAGGAGAATACTGATAACGACTTACCATTCCAACAACTTGCATTATATTAGGATGAGATGTTGTGATGTACAGAAGACTGCCTATCATTGATCGATATGTTCTTTGATCAACATCAGGTGAAATATCATCATTACTGAGCTTGCAACCAACCACCATAGGTGTACTAACAGGATAGGAATATTTCATCTAAAACCTCTTTAACATCTCTTTCAAATATTGTTCTTAAGAGATAAATATCCATGCAGAACTCTGATTGATTCATAAACCAATAAAATATGACAGTTCTCCTATCATGGACATCTCAAACTCAGTCTGCATTGAATTAGAAAACCACTGAACTGAAGGGTCATTAGTGCATCCAAAAATAATGGCATCTACATAAACCAAAACAACTAATAAATCATCACCTTCAGACTTAATGTATAGATTATTGTCAACAATACATTTCTTGAACCTTTTGTCTTGTATAAATTTGTCCAGTCTATGATACCAGGCTCGTGGTGCCTGTTTCAGTCCATATAATGTCTTTTTCAACTTACAAACATAGTCAGGATTATCTGTCAGTGAAAATCCTTCAGGTTTCTCCACATATACATTAAGAAATGTTGACTTAACATCCATTTGATATACTTTAAAGTTCCTATGATAGGCATAGGCAAGAAACATTTTGATGGCTTCCAATATTTCCACTAGTGCAAAGGTTGTTGAGATTTGGGTACCTTGGAAAGTGGTCCCCATGTGCTTATGAGTCTCTAAGCACAAAGGGGGAAGACTTTTACCCTCATACTTTACTTTATGATTCTAATTTCACTTTGACTTAGGATTTTTAAGTCAAAAGTGAAAT
>ML789847.1:76219-117234 GCA_009831015.1 Picea engelmannii | reverse complement strand
TAAATACAATGTACCTACCTTCTCTCCTTTCGCTATCACCAATGATCCTTTGATGACCTTCCACGTCTTATCTGTAAATATGGATATACAACCTTCACTTTCCAACTACCCTGTTGAAATTAGATTTTTCCTTAAATCTAGAACATGGCTTACCTCTTTCAACAACCATTGGTTTCCATTGCGTTGCTTTATTTTTACCTTTCCCATTCCAACAATTTTTCATGGTGCATCATCACCCAAATGAACCTGTCCAAAATAACCTTGAACATAATCTAAAAAATGTTTCCTATGGGGTGTGGCATGAAATGAAGCCCCTTAATCTACTACCCAAGAATCAGAAATATTATCTAGAGAAAAAATCAAAGCATTTTGTAACACATCACCTGTTACATTTGCTTCCTGATTTCTCTCATGTTGTCCATATCTTTGTTTCTTTGGAGCTTTGTAGTCTTTCTTCAGATGTCCTTTCTTCCCACAATTCCAGCACTCTATCTTTCGAAGTCTGGATTTGGATCTGCCCTTCCTAGAATTCCCATGGTTCCCAAAACCCTTTCCTCTATCCTTTTGTCTTCCCCTATTCTCCATGTTCAATGCATTTCATGATGTATCACCTGTGCTTTTCCATCACATTTCCTCACTAAGGATAACACCAACAACATCATCAAATTTTAAAGTATTTGAACCAGAGACATAGTTACTTACAACCATGACCAATTCATTCCATCTTTCTAGCAATGAGCACAAGATTAGAAGAGCCCTGACCTCATCATCAAAGTCCACTTTTACAGAACTTAGTTGATTAGTAACAGTATTAAAATCATTTAAATGATCTGCAACAGACCCACCTTCCGACATCTTCATATTAAATAATATCTTCATTAGAAATACCTTATTGGATGTCGAGGGTTTTTCATACAATTTGGCCAATGCTTCCATCAAACCCTTCGTTGTCTTTTCTTTGGAAATATTGAAAGCCACCAATGCTGTCAGGCTCAGTCGTATCGTTCCTAGAGCCTTTCTGTCAAGAATCTCCCATTCTTCGTCCTTCGTAGCCACCGGATTCTTTGCTATTCCACCCAATGGTAGGAATAGATCCTTTTGATATAAATAGTCTTACATCTACATTTTCTATAACTGGTAATTTTGGCCATTAAATTTCTCGACCCTAAACTTTCCATCTTCCGACATTGCTCCCACTCAAACTAGGAACCCTCTTTTCCTGCGAGTTACCTTTCACTCTGATACCAGTTGTTAGAAAAATAGGACCGTGGAGCAATAAAATAAAACAAATGTGGAAACAAAACATATAAGATACACAAATTTACGTGGTTCACCCAGTGTGGGCTACAGATTTACGTGGTTCACCCAGTGTGGGCTACGTCCACCACAGAAATTGCTAGGTCCTTCCTTTATTATTATCCAGCATATGAAGGGATACAACCTACAACAAACCCGTTATAACTTCCTCTTCTTTCTCTCACACTCTCCTATCTCATAATACAATATTCGCCATCAACCATAGTCGCAATACATTTCCCTCATAAAAGAGGGTTTCCTTCTAGGGAAAAAAACCCTAACATAATCTCTATCGTTAGATCTATGACCTTATAATGAACAGTCCATATTTACAATGAAATTACAATATACATTTACAAGGAAATTTTTCCTTTGGGGGCTTTGCCCCCAGACGGGGGGATAGCCCCCCCAGACCCTGTAGAGGGGGTACCCTCCCTCTGCACTCCCCCGCGTGGAAGAGTGTACATACTTCTGGGGTGTAAATACTTCATGGGGTATAAACACGAATGAATTTAAAAGACCTCTGAATCAGGAAGATAATCAGGCTCCATAACCAACACGATGCTCCTGAACATTTCAGATTTCATCTTTCACGATCTACGGATCATATCCAACCTCCCTAAATCAATGGCTATGATTTATTTCATGAATTAGGCTTAAGGAGTTTAAAATCTCAAAATGTGCTTTCTTTCATACGTCAATCTTCTGGAGTCGATGATCCACGGACACCTGTCCTTCTCAATCAATGGCTCTGCCTCCACTCTGGAATTTTTACCTTTCAAATAGGTCAACGGTTTTGCGTCCTCTTTGTCAATCAAAAGGTGTAGATCTCCTTCGGGTCTTTGGACTTCTGAAATCTCAAATATCAAACTTACGTTCTAGATCAGATGACCCAGATTCACTTCGGACGATCCAATGCTTGAGGTCTTCTTCAGATGATCTGACGATTGAGATTTATTTCGGATGATTTGACGGTCGAGAATGTATTCCAGCTCTTCGTCTCTCCGAACTTTGAAGATTTGAAATCTCAAACTGGTGCTCTGGATCAGATGACCTAGATGCACTTCGGATGATCCAACACTTGAGGTCTTCTTCAGATGAACTGACGACTGAGATTTACTTCGGACGATCCAACGGTCGAGAATGTATTTCGTCTCTCTGGCTCTCTAGACTTCGGAGATTTCAAATCTCAAACTAATGCTCTGGATCAGATGGCCCAGATGCACTTCGTACGATATGACGCTTGAGATATTCTCTGGACGATCTAATGACTGATATTTACTTCGGACGAATCGATGGTCGAGAATGTATTTCGACTCTCTGGCTCTCCGAGCTTCAGAGATTTCAAATCTCACACTGAAACTCTTGAAGTGAGTTCTCTATATCTTAACCTCCTCACATCTTTAGACCCAAAACTAATGTTGTTCGCTAATCATGATCTTAGATCGACGACTCGATTTGTATGCGATGCAACTTTGCCTTGGTTTAGATACAACGGCCCTCCAACATTGATTATACTATCCTTCCACTTTAGAAAGATCTGACGACTGACGAAAATTTGGATAATCGAATTCTCAACCGTTTGGCCCGCTTATCCTATCCTTCCACTTAAATTGATCCAACGGTCATGAAGACTCTCGAAGCATATCCACGATCAAGGATGATTGCGGAACAACAACTTGCGAGTGATTTAATTCGTCACCTAAGCTCCGCAATTTGAATTTGTGCGTTTGTTGGTGAGTCAACCACAATCGTCGATCTTTGAAGCTATAAGATCTGACGGTCCTGACTAATTGCGGGATTGGAAATAGCACGACATTTAATTATCCTTTCGATCTCCGCAATCTATTCCTATCGTTGATTTGGCGGTTGCGCATCCGACGGTCGCGACTTAATCCAACTTAATCTGATTGTTTGTTAGATCAACCACAATCGTCGATATTTGGGTTTATGAGATCTGATGATATAGACTGATTGCGGGATTAGAACTAGTGAGTTGTTTGATTCCACTATCTCTCTTTGCAATTCATCCCTGTCATTGATCTAGCTTGCAGAACTAAAGGTCACGATCCTCCTCCTGAGCTTCTTTGATATCTACATATTGTTCGCTCCTCCTCCTGAGATTATATTTTTTCTATTTGCCATCATCGTTGTTGTTCTTTCCATTAATGAAAAGAACACTCTTCCTGTAAAACATGCCAACAATAAAAGGTGTTGAGTTTGCAGTAGTTGTAGTGGCCTTTTGTGCATCCTTTGAACAGATTCTAAAGAGGATGAATTTTGCAGTATGAGAGATTACCTTGTGGCATTGTTTTAGTGGAACAGTAGTCGGAACTACCTATGGTATACTGTAGAGATGACCACCCAGAGTAATAATGACACTACGAAGTCGATACGTGTAAACAAAATGATGTTTCCACATATATGGTTGGCCCAAAACAACATAACATACATCAAGAGGGGAAATAGGACACACTACCTCATCCTTTAAGGGTTGGATGTCATAGGACAAACGACACTATTGGCTGACATAGAGATCTCGTCCCTGGTGAAGCCACCCGATGTTGTATGGTTGTTGGTGTGGTGTTGTCAACAACCCCAACTGTTTGATGACTACATCTTGGATGAGGTTCTTTTGGCTCTCGTTATCAACAATGAAATGCAACGGGGTCCCCTTCACCCACATCTACGAATGGAAGAGGCGCTCCCCCTCCTTAGGATCTACTAGTTATTCTGGTTGAATTGTTTCAGTTGTAGCAGTAGCAGTGGGGTCTGCATCGATGATCTGTCTATTTTCAATTTTTTCTGGATAAAATTCTGAATCAAGATTCAAATCCTTGTCTTTATCCTCGATCACCAATGATTATTTCAAGCGACATTCATCAGTGTTGTGCCAGGGGATTTTGTGGAAGTCATACCACTTCCCAGTGTCAGTATTCATCTTTCCTTTACCCTTCTTGTCTTGTTTCTTGGACTGGTTGTCTGAAGGTTGTTGGTTAGGGTCGTCTTTACCATGCTTTGGTTGTTACAGATTTGTATACCCAAACTCCCATTTGTTTTGGTGCCTAAATTTCTTCTCGATTTTGACATCATATCGATAGGAAGCTCCCAATCATGACATGTTTAGGATGTACCTATGAAGATATGTTTAGGATGTACCTATGCAGAGCCCCACAGTATTTCAAAACCAGATGCCACTCGAAGTATTTGGTACCTATCTTGGTGCGCAAGGTATGGAAATTATTTGTGAACTCCGACACTATTTTTCTCTTCTCTTGTCGTAGTGTGGTCCATCCCATGTACTGGTCTTCATATTTATCAACAAGGTACTATTATTCCTTGACCGCATCCACACAAAAAATCCCAAGTGGGTTCGGCCCCATATATTCCAGATTCCTCTGTGGAACTTTTCTCCCAGTAAGTTTCCCACCAATGTTTGACATGGGGGAGACTCTTGAGGAGTGCGAAGGTGATATTTTCCCTATCATAAAAATTGTGAACAAAGAAATAACCTTCTAGCAGATTCAACAATTTTTCTAAGGCATTTGCATCTATCTGGCCTTCAAATATAGGAATATCAAAATTAAATTGTACCTTGAAGGGAGAGGTTCCTCCAAAGTGGTCACTTGATGAAGATGTGCATGTTGTTATCAGCAAGCGTTGAAGGATGTGGGAAAAATTCTCCATCATTTCGTCCCTCTGTCATGCGAGAGCTTTCTAAAGCAATAGGTTAATCGAATCTTCTGCTCCAGATTATTTTCGGAATGAAATGAAAGAAGATATATTATAATGAAATACACATAAACATTTCCAGAAACAGAGAAATACAACAATACGTGATTTCTATTAATGAAAGAAATGTACAGAGACTGTAAAAATACAAAGTGAAAGACTCGCTAGAATGGTGGCATATTTATCTCTGAGAAGAGATGTGATGGATACGCTCATTCGCAAGAAGATGATTACAATGAGGCTCTGAAGGAAATTTTATGATAAACATGAATGCCAAAACCCTAGACATCCAAAAACCTAACCCTAGGAGATGAAGCGCCAAAAGTCATGTGGGCCCTGTTGGGGTAAGTTAGTACATTAATTTCTCGAGGTCGTAAATTTTTCATACGATCTTCGTTTTACGCTTGTGATATCCCGTTGGAAATGTTTTTTTGAGAACTACACCTTATGGTGTCAAACTCTAACTCTGTCTACATTTTGATTGTGGCAAGCCAAAAACGCATTGTTTAGAGCCCCAAAACGGCCTTGGAAGTACAAAAAGATGTATTGATATGAAAAATTCCAAAATAAGTCAGTCAAAATAGGTGGGCAGCCACCACTATCCACTTGGATGTTGTGTAGGGATTCAAGATAGCCCTGTAAGTGAAAAACCGACAATTACAAAGAAATGTCCCCATTACAAAGAAACGTGTTGAACTGAAAGTTGTCCAGATGGGCCAGTTGGAATTTGGAACAAGTGGGTGTCCACCAATATCCACCTGGATCAACCATGACATCCAATGGATCTTTTTTTTTCCTTGGAAGTAGCACTAGTCGCCCTTGGATGAAACATCTGCACTGAATCACTAGTTCTTGCATTGTCCTAGTTGATTGTAGCACCTCACATATTTGAGTTGTCACACACCCACTATGGCAACTAAATTTTTTTTTGTCTTTTCTTCGAGGGACAGAATCCCTGAATTTCTATGGGGCCTAGCGCAGACCATCCCTTCCCTTATCCTCCTCCAAGTGACCACAACCTGGCCTTAGCGCAAGCCCCTTTCGCAACTCACGAGTTGGAGAGTCAAGGCTCTCGACTCCTCTTTCTCCAAACGTCGATACCCAAAATGCAATACGAGTATGGCTCCCTCCTCACTAGCACCTGATACATATAATCGTTGGCTAGGCTAAACACTATCACTACTCGCAACTCGCGACTTCACAAGTTGGAGTGTTGAGCCCTCGTGCTCCTCCTTTGCGAATCCCAAAAATGCGAAAGGTCAACAATGGGTTGACTCTTTCCCATGCGACATGTGTCCACCACCTATCAACCACACGGTCCCCACCTAACGGATGTGCCACATGCTCGCACGAGCCCTCGATGCTCAGCACTTTCTGACTTATGTGGTTGAAAATAAATTCTTTCAACCTTTGAACCCCCGATACGCGATACCACGGGGAGGTTCTAATCCAACGGTTCTCCCATGGCTTGGATCCAACAGTCTGGATCCCTTCGCGATCTCGTGTATCGTGAGTCCTTAAAACCTTTCCCGTTGACTCCTTCGAGTCGCGAGTAAGTGAAACGCTGAGCTTTCGCCATGTGCCCTCCTTGATGGATGGCTATGATCAAATCGCAACTTCGCACATTGCTAGTTCGAACAGTATGTTCTTTCACCTTCTTTCTCTACGAGTTAGCGAAATGTTGAGCTCTCGCCACGTGTCCTCTACAATGGACAGCTTGATTTCCTCTTCGAAGAGTTCAGGATTTCGTGACTCGCACGTTGTAAGGTTCTTCCTTCGAACCCCCGAACGTTGAAATCCTCCTTTGGGAACGAAGCGTTAAGTTTATCGCTACTTCTATAGATCTGAAGGTTGTCCATCTTCGTCTCTACGTTCCTTCAATATCGACCGTTTTTCCTCTGGAGCCTTCACTGCTTCCAATCCTTGAATAATTTCGATCTCCAAAGGTTTCAAACCTTTGTCCCTTCCTCTGCAATCCACCTTGGTTTAAGGAACACTCTGCAAGTGTTATCCCTCCTGATCTTCGTCAGCTATGAAGGACTTAAGAGCCTTGCGCTCTTCTTCTGGGCTTAACAGGCTTTATCCTCCAAGGGACTCAAAATGATTAGGAACATTTACATGCATACATGAAACTGTGTTCACGGTCGACGAACACACAGTTCGTGACTCAGGCTTATGCCACCACAGGACACAAGTATTTACTAGTATAAAACATATCCTAACCATATGATTTCTTACTGGACTAATTATACAACCAAGCAGTGATAAAAGGAATACAGTATATCCATTAAGAAGTCATGCACAATTCCTGCAACATACACAGTATAGCCAATTCATACACAACTACAAATAAATTACACAGGGCAAGAGATCACTTATCTATTACATGTTGTCACCAACCAACTAATTGTGGGTGTTCATCCTTCCACCCAACCATAGGCACAGAGGCATTCATTCTTAGCACTCTGGCCACCCTCGTGCCAAGCCATGATATCATCAGGGAATTCTCACACTTCTCGAGGCTTCTTCCTCCATTTACGCTTCTGTTTGGGTCATGTTATCTGTAACTCAGAGTTTTCTCTCTCTCGGTTATGGCCTCGATAAGGCTTCTCAGATGCTCCTTGGCATCAATCTCACAGCCTTCAGTTCGTGACTCACTAGAGAGCTCTTCACATCTCCCTTGCGAGCTTATGCTCTTTTTTTTTTGTTCGGGTCTCCTCTCCCGTGTTTATCCCTCTTACCTTGGAAGGTTTGTCGACCTATCCTATTCCTTCTGTCAAAAGGAAGCTTAGGTCTACAGGTCCCTATTGTACTTTGGGCTGACAACCCATGTTTCCATTCATGGGGGTGGTTGATAATTCAACCACCAATCCTTTCTTCATTAACTGATTTCTCTCCTTGTGATCCGAAGGAGGTTGTCATCCTCATCAAGGGAAATTTGGGGTTATTTTTCATAATGAACCCTCTCTTATAGTTTTCAAATTTTTCCTCTAGTGATATCATGGCCAATACTTTCAAGGCTTCACCCCCACAGTCAGTCATTGGCAACTCAAACAATAATAAATTTACATTGTCCTCATGCAGTAGCATGGTAATTCCTATTTTATGATTAATTACAAATTGGGGGAAATAGGGTGTTACAATTCCCTCCCCCTTAAAGGAACATTGTCCTCGGTGTTCTTTCTCAAAAACACTTGTCACGCCTTTCTCATTCAGCCACTTCAGAAGTCTTGACATTTGTCCTCGGTCAAGTCCTCTTTCAGGATCTTAGTCTTCGTCATCTGCCTTCAATAATTCTTGTACAACAAGCACATTAATCACAATTTTGTGCGAAAACATCTTACTGTTGTTCAAAATTCAAAAGGAAAATTTCATAATCTTAGCACAATACTTATCTGTGCAGTTTGTGGATATGTATCCACATGGTATTTTTGTTATCCATGCTCATCTCTTTCCTTGACGTACCCATTGGGTGCATGATTCCAATTCAATAGTTCACAAGAGCTATCATGATTTCATCTTCCTTTCCAAGGTTTTTCCACATGGGAAACTAGCCACTGTGTGCATGATCCCAATAGTTTACAAGAATTATTAAGGTCTCCTCTTCCTTGCGGTCACTCACCCTCAAGGCCCAGGCTCAGGCATCCCCTTCATTGTTATACAGTCCCTCGGGTGATCCATCTTGCCCTACCAAGGTTTTCTTGCACAGGAAAATTTTAGAGACTCTATCGAGTCTTATAGTCGAGGCATCCCTCAAACTTTCTCTGTCGAGGCGTACCTTCGGCTTGTGTTACCTCAACACAATAATTTTCAGGCGATCATGGCTTATCACTGGGTTTTCATGGCTCAGTAGTAGCCATGTTCATCATCTTCAACTTTGAAAACCCTCATCTGTCCTTTCTGGACATGTCTTTTCTTCTCACCTGTATCAAAGGTATACAAAATTCATGAGACATCATTATAAATTCTACCTTTCAAAATTTTATTGCAAATCTGTCACCCACAGATTTTCCAATCTCACGATTTCTTTTCATATTTGCTTCGCACAGGAACCAGATTCATAATTATGGGACTTTCCTTCCCATAACGGTTTGGCTCAGTAGGCAATTGGCCTTCCTTATGGGCTTACAATGCTACCATATCCATGACCCCTTTGCTTCCTGCACTTTCAACTTCAATCGGCCAAACAACTTGTTAGCTTTTCCATGCATATACATTTTATTGCACCTTTACAACATCGTCACAACAATTTCAGAATTGTGCATACTTAAAAAATAAATTACTTTCTCAAAAAGGAAATACCATTCCTTGCAGTTTGGCTCAGCAGGCAATTGGTATTCCTTATGAACTTACAACACCGCCATATCCAATACCCTTTCCTCCTTGCAATTTCATTCTTTACACAGCCAAACAATTGTTAGTTTTTCGTGTACATTACCTTTTTCGAAAATCAAGTATACTAACAGTCCAGATCATTTCATCTATTAAAGGATTCAAAGCAAAAGGATACATCATCCCTTACCTATCCATCACTCCATCCTACCAAATTTTCAAAATGTGATTCGGATATCAATTGATTTTAATGAATGCACCAACATTTCTGGCCACATTCATACCCAATGCACCCTTGCATTGATTTCAAGTTTGTCACACTTTATGACAGGTTCTTGGCCATGGTGTGTTGGAACTTAACCAATCTCTCCACCACATGGCCTATTCATTTTCATTCATTCTTACAATAGGACCATGCTTCCTGCTATAGGCTGATCATGATCCCAAATTAGTACACATGAAACTTAATGGTTTTGCATGAATGCACCCAAGCATTATGCCTTCATTAATAACCAGGGTGCCAACACTCATGGCCACCCAAATTTGGTTTTCTCTAACACCTATACAATGTGAGTAGAAATGTTGGAAGGTCCTCTTTCCTCAATGGGAAATCCATTGTCTGTCCTTTATGCAAATATGCATTTCTTTGAAGTAATTCCATGCAACGTGCTATTTATGAGCACTTTTGTTTCCAATCATTTTTTGATTGGTCCATGTGTTCATGAAATATCAGTTCATGAATTCTTCCAAGGGTTACAATCGGTCTTTACTACCATAGGTTCACGCCTCCATCATTCAGTTTCTCCTTCCTAAATCATACCCTACTTGGGTATCCATGGCATACCACTGCCCTTTCAATTTTCATGCATAACATGAGACAATAAAATATTTCGGAAGGGGTTCTCACCGGAATCCTTTCATACCCTGAGCCACATAAGCATGAACATTTTTATACCTATTCTTGGCTGCTAGCACTCTCTTTCTGATCTCTGCCTCATCAACAGTGCTTTAGTAGGATTTTCACAGTCCTGTCAACAATCTTTCATCCACAGCCTTGTCCTGGTCATCCTCTGCTTAAGGTTGCCCATCATTGGCAATTGTCTTCCTCAATAGCTCCAATTCCTTTCTATACATAGCATGCATCATCATAGTCACAATTATATTAGTCATAATATTAAACCAAATGCATGTATCATAACATTCGAATTCATAAACATCTTTAAAATGTCCTAGCATGTCTTCATGCACTTCATCATATTATCTTCAAATGTTTCCACAAGTGCAACACAAACAAATTTCGATTGCATCTTCAGCAATACAATCCTTATCACTATGTGTCAAAACCTTTTTACTTTCATTGGCATACCATCTTTCTCATCCAAGAGAAAATATAATACTCAGCGAGGAAAGAATTGGGGACTCTCCCCTTCTTCCAACTCTTTCTATACCGCCAGGGCTAGAGTTCAGCCTAGTCGAGTTATCTCTAAGGCCTTATTGTCTTTTCTTAATCATGGATTCAAGCAATTCTTATCAGTTAAACGTACTCATTTATTCATTTAATCATACTCAGGGGGTTTACTTGCCTCTTACCAACTATATCTGTTTCCACAACTGCTCTTTTTCTGAGAAACCCTAGGTTAGGCTCATCCTAACTCTTAGGATACTTCAGCATACTTTAATAGAAAAATATTTTGCCCATAATGAATCATGAACATGTGCATATTGCACACTACCATTCAGTTATCAGAATTGGTCAATATTCATTTATTAGTCTTCTTATTCATTACATGATATTTTTCAAAATGTAATCCAGGATTCTGGTGTATATATATAAGCTTGTGGCTTACTACTTAATTCTTAGCAGTCATTAAGGTTGTGACTTCGTTTTCCTGACAGAGTCTTCACACAGTTCCTCCACAAGGAACTCCTTCATCATGCAACTTTCCTTATTGCATATCCATCACTATTTGTGATGGCCTCATCCTTGAGTTAGCTTTAGCTGTCTACCAAATATTCCCTTAAGGAATATAAACATGCATCTTTGTCATGTACCTAATTACGTATTCTGGTTTTGTTAACTTACATCCATGATGCATTTAACCATATTCATAATCCTAAGCCTGCATGTAGCTGTCATAGGTATATTTCACAACCCACATACATCTTTGCTTTTAAGATCAGTCAACTCGGGATTGTTCACAATCCTTCTCATGTGATTCCCAAAGGCATAATCATTTGCCTCTTATTATGACAACATAACATCTTTTCTCATTTACCCTTCTATCTAATCATATTAGTATTCCCTGAGAAAAGGGAATACAGTCCCCTCAAGCTATTACTTGGAATAGAACTTTCGTGACTCTTCAGAATGGGGTCAACCATGCATCCATAGTATTTGTTTGATCTAGACAAGAGCGATTCTTGCTTTATATTTCCCTCATTTAGGTAGTCACCTTGTGTCTTTAGTATACCTATATTCTTACATTATACATGTGCTTGTACATGTAATATCATTCATACCTAACGAGTATTAAGTCGGGATTTATATCAAAAAGCTTCACAATGCATTAAATCCATGCACTCAAGCATAACACACACAAACCTAACCAAACATTTATCATGCAAGCTCATTGTTTGCACCCCTTCCATGTCATTCACACACATGGACATATCCGACTTCTATATCCTTTTTTTTTTTTTTTCAAAGGATCTTACAAGCATCCTTATGATCACGTATACACATTCATGTATATGTAGGTGCATATATTGCACCTTTTTACCTAATGAATTCACTTGATAGTTTAATTTCATCATTAGTGTCCTTTAGTTTGAGACTTCAGTCACTTACAAGACTAATCTCATAGTCATACCTCATATTGGTGTTGTCTTCTCTCATGGCTATAACCAACCAGGGTCACTTTCCTCTTTATGAGACAATGTCTTAGCAAGAAAACCTCCTTTCTTCAGTGTCCATAGGGTCTTACCCATCTCACTTTTCTTTGGTCATGCGGAGTTATATACTCCAATTTTAATATAAAGCAGTAATTATACAACCAAGGATCCTACCTGATCCTCTCAGATTCCTTTAGGCCCACAAAGGTATTAACCATTATATAACCAGCCATCATCAGTGCCTAATGTTCCAACTGCCCATGCTTAGAGGCGACATCACTAACATYAGGTTTTTCGGCTTTTGGGCTTCAGCTACCCTTGACAGAACCCTGCCACCTTCATCTATCCACATTCAAGTCTTAGTATCAATGTTAATTAGCATATCCCTACTTAGGTAAGAGTAGTCGTCACTTTGACAAAGGGGTTAAAGAAATTCTTCTGTTGAAATTCAACAAGAATTCCCAAAAACACAAGTTCAATATGCAGTCCTTCTCCTCAAGGAGTAAATGTAGATAACTATATCTCCTTACGTGACTCGTACATGAGCCCAAGCAAGCCAAGTGTTGTAACCATGCTCTAATACCAATTTGTCACACACCCACTACGACAACTAATTATTTTTTTTTGTCTTTTCTTCGAGGGACAGAATCCCTGAATTTCTATGGGCCTAGCGCAGACCATCCCTTCTCTTATCCTCCTCCAAGTGACCACAACCTGGCCTTAGCACAACCGCCTTTTGCAACTTGGGAGTTGGAGAGTCAAGGCTCTTGACTCCTCTTTCTCCAAACACCGATACCTGAAATGCGATACGGGTATGGCGCCCTCCTCACTAGCGCCTGCTACATATAATCGTAGGCTAGGCTAAACACTAGCACTACTCGCAACTTGCAACTTCGCAAGTTGGAGTGTTGAGCCCTCATGCTCCTCCTTTGTGAATCCCCGAAACACGAAAGGTCAACAATGGGTTGACTCTTTCCCAGGTGACATGTGTCCACCACCTGTCAACCACGCGGTGCCCACCTAACGAATGTGCCACGTGTTCGCACGAGCCCTCAATGCTCGACACTTCGCGACTTTTGCAGTCGAAAAGAAATTCTTTCAACTTTTGAACCCCTGATACGCGATACCACGGGGAGGTTATGATCCAACAGTTCTCCCGTGTCTTGGATCCAACGGTCTGGATCCTTTCGTGATCTCCCGTATCACGAGTCCTTAAAACCTTGCCTGTTGACTCCTTCGAGTCGCGAGTAAGCAAAACGCTGAGCTTTCACCACGTGCCCTCTTTGATGGATGGCTACAATCAAATCACAACTTCGCACATCACTAATTCGAACAGTATGTTCTTTGACCTTCTTGCTCTACGAGTCAGCTAAATGTTGAGCTCTCGCCACACGTCCTATACAATGGACAACTTGATTTCCTCTTCGAAGAGTTCAGGATTTTTTGACTCGCACGTTGTAAGGTTCTTCCTTCGAACCCCCGAACATCGAAATCCTCCTTTGGGCACGAAGCATTAAGGTTAGCATTCCTCCAATATTGACCATTTTTCCTCTGGAGCCTTTGCTGCTTCCATTCCTTGACGAATTTTGGTCTCCAAAGGTTCCAAACCTTTGTCCCTTCCTCTGCAATCCACCTTGGTTTAAGGAACACTCTGCAATTGTTATCCCTCCTAAGATTCGTCAGCTATAAAGGACTTAAGAGCCTTGCACTCTTCTTATGGGCTTAACAGGCTTCATACTCCAAGGGACTCAAAATGATTAGGAAGGTTTACATGCGTACATGAAACTGTGTTCACAGTCAACAAACACACAGTTCGTGACTCGGGCTTATGCCACCACAGGACACAGGTATTTACGAGTATAAAACATATCCTAACCATATGATTTCTTACTGGCCTAATTATACAACCAAGCAGTGATAAAAGGAATACAGTATATCCATTAAGAAGCCATGCACAATTCCTGCAACATACACAGTATAGCCAATTCATACACAGTTACAGATAAATTACACAGGGCAAGAGATCACTTATCTATTACAGGTTGTCGCCAACCAACTAACTGTGGGTGTTCGTCCTTCCACCTGACCATAGGCACAGAGGCATTCATTCTTATCACTCTGGCCATCCCCGTGCCAAGCCATGATATCACCAGGGAATTCTCACACTTCTCGAGGGTTCTTCCTTCATTTCCGCTTCTATTTGGGTCATGTTCTTTGTAACTTGGAGCTTTCTCTCTCTTGGTTATGGCCCCAACGAGGTTTCTCAGATGCTCCTCGGCATCAAGCTCGTGGCCTTCAGTTCGTGACTCGCTGGAGAGCTCTGCACATCTCCCTTGCGAGCTTACACTCTTTTTTTTTGTCCGGGTCTCCTCTCCCATGTGTATCCCTCTTAGCTTGGAAGGTTTGCCGACCTATCTTGTTCCTTCTGTCAGAAGGAAGCTCAGGTCTACAGGTCCCTGTGGTACTTTGGGTTGACAACCCATGTTTCCATTCATGGGGGTGGTTGATAATTCAACCACCGGTCCTTTCTTCATTAACTGATTTCTCTCCTTGGGATCCGAAGGAGGTTGTCATCCTCATCAAGGGAAATTTGGGGTTATTTGTCATAATGAACCCTCTCTTATAATTTTCAAATTCTTCCTCTAGTGATATCATGGCCAGTACTTTCAAGGCTTCACCCCCACAGTCAATCATTGGCAACTCAAACAATAATACATTTACATTGTCCTCATGCATTAGCATTGTAATTCCTATTTTATGATTAATTACAAATTGGGGGAAATAGGGTGTTACATGAGTACCCATCACTATTATTCCCATAGTTTCCTTTATTTGCTACCTATTCATTTTCATCCACTCACCCTTAGTCCCAATTTGAAAAACACTTAACATATCTAGTTGTCCCCCTAACATCAAATCATCTTATGTCGATTTGGTTTCTTTACTGCCACTGTTTTTCATCCATCATTTATGCTCCAGCCAATGGAATCTCTATGTTATCCTCATTAACCACGGCACCCAAAATTATCACAATCACCCAACATTGTAGTTTTGTATGTGTCTTATCATCAACAAATCAAAGCAACACCTTGTCCTTTATGGTCACATCGTCATTCCTTTCAACAACAACTTACATTTTCTAAGAATGTCGAGGTATATTGGTTTTTATTTCTATAAAAAAATGATGACCCATGGATAAGATATACAAGGTCATCATTTCAATCTAATTCCGTTGACCCCCCAATGTTCAACAATATCTCATATACAGATTAGGATGGGTTGTACCTTACGATAGTTGCAGATTCTAGATCTATTTGAAGACCCATAGGATTGATAAGTAATCAAAGACCTCAAGTATGAGTACTTGACATAATTTATCTGCTTAGGTTCTAGGGAAGTCTCTCCTCATAGAAGTCATTCACTATTTGCCAATGCCCCTGAGGGTGATGCATACTTCTGCTCCATGGATTCTCCAACTATAGCATCCTTAGTGATCTTTTTGGAAAAATTCTCATGCTCAAACAAGATATCTTAGCATATTGTCTTCTATTGTAATGGATTTTTCTAATTTCACAAGCATGGGACATGCCTACTATGTTTCATAAAAAAATCACATATTCAAGGATGATTAATTTGTTTTTATGTGGGTTCTCATCACTCCTTTGTAGTACATTATCTCTCTCTCTCTCTCTCTCTCTCTCTCTCTCTCTCTCTCATGTGTTAGTTTACAAGCATGTGGGGATAGAAAACGACAATGCATTTTGTCTATATGGTATCTCCTAACCTCATACATAAGGGGGAAACTATTATCACCTAAAAATTGCTCATAGCGCTATTCAGGTGATCACCAAGCACATCATCAATATAGCATAACAAATGCTACCCCATGGATATTAAACATCACCCTAAAAGAGGTTGAAAAAACATTACAAAATGATTTTTTACTAACTTGTACATGTTTCTTAATTAAAGCCTACGTGACTTGCAACTTCTGCATGTTTCTTACTTAAAACCCATGAAACTTGTGCAACTTCTCCTTTTGAAACCTGTGTGACTCTGTAATCACGTAAAAGGAAAACCTCTTTGGTGCAACTAAGGTTGGAAAGCCTAGCACAAGGTCTCTTGGGCTAGTGTATAGGAAGAGCTCCATATCCATTCCCATTTATGAGGAGTACTTTAGTAGATCCAAGTATTTTCCATGCAATGGGATCAACATTCAAACAAGGAGAATTCACATTGCAAACTAGTTCTAATGGAACTTCATGCTTTCCTATAAAAAGGATCCCTAGGAAAACAATCTAAGAGGAATATATGTTGTTGGGATGGAGAAAAAGCCCATTTTTCTTGAGCATTCATCTCAACAATCCATACATTCATGATTTCTTTTGAATCTTCCCTTTGAAGAGATAAAGACACTTCTTCACTTGAGAGAGAGAGAGAGAGACCAATTTGAGAGAAAAATAACCCTCCCAAGGAGAGTGTGAGATCTCACCAAACTCAAGCATTCTTCCTAGTGTATCTCAAGGCCCAAGCCTTCTTCATTGGTAATATAAAGAGTATAATTGCTTCCTTATTCTTTGTTTTGTTAAGTTTTTAGTTTGTTGCATGTTCCTTTCTTTATTTCCTATTTCTAATCTTACTCTTTTAATGGACACACTTTGCAAAATACACATTGTAGCAATCGAATATATACATTTCAAAAACTACTATAAGTTAGGTCCACCACCAAAGACAAAGGTATCAGTACCTGAACCACTAGAGCCAAAGTCATAAATAACTCTACTAGATAATAATGTAGAAAGTAGCATTTGTTATATCTCCCCACCAGAAACTATATCACTCAATGTGGCCATAACATCTATAACATTGGTAGTGAGTGTAGTGGGTTTAGTAGCTACTTGGTTAGATACTATATGAGATGGTGGTCGGTTGGGTACCAGAGGAGGATATGGTGTTTGGTTAGCTACTAGATGACGAGATGGTGTTTGGTCCAGTGTTGGAGTTGAATATGGTGGTAGGTCTAGTGTTGGAGCCAAATATAGTATTTTTGTTGATGTTGGAGTCAAAGATGGTGGTCATTTTGATCATGGAGGAGATGGTGGTCAATATACTCATGGAGGATATGGTGATCAGTATGCTCGTGGAGGAGATGGTGGTTAGTTGACTTGTGGGAGGAATAAGATGATGTGGAGGATCGTCATCTTTGGTAGATGAATCTAAATAAGACTATCGATGAGCCCTTAATGCCTTGAGTAGGTTTAGGACATTGATCTCCATAACTCATGCAAGAACCACTCTATGGTGATCCATCCATGAAAATATCTTATCCATCCCCTCAAGATGGGATCTATGATCTGGCATGTGTGGTATATCAGGTCTCTACACCATCCATCCCCTCATTCTTTTTGGGAGGTACCTCCCCAACATACATGCCAATATCTAAAAAATAGTAGACAACAATAACTAGACAAGTTTTAAAAAACGTTACAATAAATTACATGTGCATTAAATAAGAAAAAAAAAATGCAACTAGATTAATGAAAAAAACAATAATATTGCCTCTAGAATCTAGTGACTAAGCCTTGCTAAATATGATATTTTCACATCATTTATAGTGCGTCCCTATGTATGATTACTCTACAAGATCAAGGATGGGATCATGCTCACTCGCTAACAAATCCAAAATATCTAAAATCACCAACCTACATGGGTACTCTAGCTGGCCCCTCTTGAGCAACATCTTCCCCCACATGTGCATATTCACATCAGTCATCATCCTATGAGGAAGGCAATCAAATTCCAGTTGAGTGAATGGAAACCTCTCAAAACAATAAAGTAAATAACTTTGAATAAAATGGGAAGACCATCGTCCCATTAAACACAACATAATAGCAATCTAGAGAAAAACAAAACTATCACAATTTTTTTTTATAATGCACCTAATTACTATGGGACTCTAAAATAAAGTATCTACATAATGCATTAAATGGAAATAATGTACTTCCATCAAAGATGTGTGCTTGTGTCATGAAAGAACCTAACCCCATGTACAGTGAATGCATGTAAATAAAATTGGCCATGGACAACCTTGAAGTCACTAGGATTGTTGACGTTTTCACTGACATATCTATGCCTATATTCCAACTAACTCTCTTATGCAATGTCACGAAAGAGATCCCTGCCTATACAATTTCCAATCCCCGCCTACACTCCTATTATGTGTTGGAAACGATGACAATGAATTCTTCAATGAATAGGATTCCAGATCCTATAATCTAGCGTTGGTTGTAACCAATACAACCAAGTTAGAATATGGATGAGTTTACATTTAATAATCAGTTTCTAATGTACATTGCTATAAATTGATGTATGCCCATAGAGGTTGAGAGAGTGAGATGAGTGTGAGCCTGTTGTAATCTCCATTCGCTGAATAATAAAACAATCGATACCTATGCTTGGTGGACATAGCCCAACGTTTGGGTGAACCATGTAAATTGTTGTGTTTCTTGTCTGCATTTCTATTGATTGTCTTATGTGATATTTGTGTTTCCGCATTAGCAAATACAACAAGTGGTATCAGAGCAGAGTTGGAAGCCGAGTTGAAAGTTGTCAAGCATTGTCGTATTTTGCAGAAAAAGGCCAACTTTTACATCAGCGCTTAGCTACCATTGCGAAGGGAGTGTCGATGCTGCGCAACAGGTCTAGGGGGAGCACCACTCAGAAATCACAATCGCTCACATTAGCTACCAAAGGGAGCGTCGGCCTTAGTAGTGCACTTGCGGAATTTCCTTGATGATGTTTCGGCACTCGTCCATATACTACAAAGGAGCGCTCACCTCCTTTATAAGCGCTCACCTTCCTTTTTTCAAAAGATTCGTATAAATGTTTCCTCAAAAAATTTAAGGTATACTTTTTATATGAAAGTGGAAAAGTTTTTATTATATTTTAGACTTAAAATATAATATGTAAAAGTGGAGGATGGAGGATGTTAAAGGGTGGAGGAATAAGGTGGGTGAATTTTATTAAAATTTTTTTATTAAAAGATGAATTTTTTAAATTTATTTTAATAAAAGGTGGATGTATGTGAGTATTGAAAAAGTTTTTAAGGAATTTATATTTCTTAAATTCTTTATGGTTTAAAATTTTTCTTTGGTTTAACATTAAGGATTCTTCCACATAATTTTTGAAAGGGTCTTGGATATTATAAGGAGTGGTGTTTGTTTTTATGTTTCCTCTAATGAAAAAGATGCAGAGTGTTAAGTTCGAAATTGAGAAATTTAATGGCAAGAACAATTTTGAGATCTAGAAGGTTAAGATACACAATATGCTCGTGCAACAAGGTGTGGTAAAGGCGTTTTTGGGAAAAGCAAAGCAACCCGCGTCCATAACAGAAGAATACTGGGATGAGATGGATGCGAGAGCACTGAATGCCATACGCCTATGTTTGGCTGACGATGTACTGTTCAACATTGTCTCGGAGAAGACAACAGTCGGTTTGTGGTCAAAGCTAGAAAGCCTGTACATGATGAAATCCTTGACAAACAAGATCTTCCTGAAAAGACAATTGTACAGTTTGCGCATGAAGGAAGGTACAAAGATAGCTGATCATTTGAATACATTTAATACTCTCCTAGTTCAGTTGACTAGCATGGGAGTGAAATTTGAATCTGAAGATAAGGCAATTACATTATAGTGTTATTTCCCTGCGTCATGGGATCACTTTGTTACCTCTATTAGTTTTAGTTCAACGGAAAGTATTGAGTTTGGTGATACTGTTGGAGCTTTACTGTCTGAGGAAACAAGGAAGAAATCCAATCTAGAAACCTCTACATCTGAGGCAATGGTGATCAGAGGCAGACCTAAAGAAAGAGGACATGGTCAGAGGGATTTCTCTCGGTCAAAGTCGAAGGGAAGAAAGAGAAATCTTAAGTGTTGGTTTTGTGGAAAATATGGACACCTGAAGAAGCACTGTTGGAAGCGACAACAAGCCTCCAAAGAAGACCCTCCAAAAGAAACGAAGGAAGCAAACGCAACTAAAACAGGTTCAACAACAGGTTCAGGTATGGTTGATGAAGTTTTATCAATTAGTATTGGTTCACGTCATGATCAACAGTGGTTATTAGATTCTGGTGCTTCAAACCACATGTTTCTTCATAGACACGGGTTTACTACTTACCAGTCTATAGATGATGGAGTAGTTTACATGGAAAATGATATTCCATCTAAAGTTGTGGGAATTGGTAGCATTCGAATTAAGATGTTTGATGGAATTGTTAAAATACTAACTAATGTAAGACATGTACCTGAGCTTAGGAAGAACCTAATATCTTTGGGAGTGTTAGACATAGGAGGTTACAATACTATTGTTCAAGGTGGAGTTATGAAGGTCTATAAAGGAATTCTACTAGTTATGAAAGCAAATAAGATTGGTAACATGTTTCTGTTAGAAAGGAGGACTGAATCAGATCATGTGACAGCGATATCTAAGAACGATAGTGATTCTGTTCGATTGTGGCATCAATGGTTGGGTCATATGAGCGAACAAGGATTAAAGGTATTAACTGGTCCCAAGTTACTTCCTAGTCTAAAGTCTTTAAAGTTAGATTTTTGTAAGCACTGTATTTATGGAAAACAGGATAGGCAGAAATTTAAAACCAGAAGACATACCAGTAAGGGAATTCTTGACTATATCCATTCTGATGTTTGGGGGCCATCCCCTACTATTTCATATGGAGGATCATCATAATTTTTAACTTTTATAGATGATTTCTCTAGGAAGGTGTGGATCTATATGTTAAAGAGTAACGCTGATGTATTTACAGTTTTCAAGCAATTTAGAGCTTTAGTGGAAAAGAGCACTGGTAGATCCATTAAATGTTTAAGAACTGATAATGGTGGTGAATTTACGCCAATGTAGTTTGAGAATTATTGCAAGGAATTTGGGATCGATAGGCATAAAACCACTGCCTATACTCCTCAGCAAAATGGAGTTGTTGAACGCATGAACAAGACTCTTCTAGAGAGAGCAAGGAGTATGCTTAGTAACGTCAATTTGCAACAGGAACTATGGGCAAAAGTAGTAACTACAACTTCTTATCTGGTGAATCGATCACCATCAACAACAATAGAGTGCAAGATTCCTAAAGAGGTATGGACAGGTCACCCTTGTAATTATTCTAATCTTAAAGTTTTTGGTTGTGATGCCTATGCTCTAATTCTGAAACATCAGCATTCAAAATTAGATCCAAAGTCAAAAAGGCTTATCTTTGTTGGATATGGTGATGATATTAAGGGGTACAAGTTGTGGGATTCTACTGCCCATAAGATCACCATTAACAAAGATGTAATATTTGATGAATCATCTCTCATCAAATCAAATGTAGATGTTCAAATGAAACAGGAAGAAGCACCAAATTATCAGCAAATTCAGTTTGAAACTAATGAAAGTGAACATGAACAAGTTTCAGGAGATGTTCATGAAGAGTCTCCTACAGCAGAGGAAGGCATGGTTGATGATGAAAGTCAACAGATTGTGGATGAGCCACAAACTTCCCTAAGGAGGTCAACATGGGTCAGAAATCCTCCAAGAAGGTATGATGATTTTGTTTCATCAATTTCTTTAAGTACTAATGATGATGAACCTTCATACTATCAGGAAACTGTGAAGGGTTCAAACAACGATAAATGGAAAGAAGCGATGAAGGATGAAATGAAATCATTAGAGATGAATGCTACATGGGACTTGGTAGAACTTCCAAGAGACAAAAAAATGGTAGGTTGCAATTGGGTCTACAAGCTGAAGAAGGGTGTTGAAGATAAGGTGGAAAGGTACAAGGCAAGGCTGGTTGCGAAAGGATATTGTCAGAAAGAAGGTATTGACTTTCATGAGATTTTTTCACCAGTTGTAAACATTGTTTCAATTCGAATTGTGTTAGCATTAGTTGCATTGTTTGATTTGGAGTTGGAGAAACTAGATGTTAAGACTGCTTTCTTACATGGACATTTGGATGAGGAAATTTACATGGAACAACCAGAAGGGTTCGTTCAGAATCGCAGAAAGAAATTTGTTTGTAGGCTCAAGAAATCATTGTATGGTCTGAGGTAGTCGCCCAGACAATGGTACAAGAAAATTGACTCTTTCATGGTGAGCCATAATTATACAAGGAGTGAGTATGATCATTGTGTTTACTTTAAGAAATTAAATAATGGCATATTCATTATCTTAGTATTGTATGTTGATGATATGCTTTTAGCAAGCAAAAGCATAACTAAGATCAACAGGTTAAAAGCTCAGATGGCTAGGACGTTCGATATGAAAGATATAGGAGCAGCAAGGCAGATTTTGAGCATGGAGATATTCAGAGACAAGAGGAATGGTAAGCTTTGGTTGTCACAACAGAAGTATGTTGAGAAGATACTTTTGAGGTTTGGTATGAACAATGTGAAACCAATTTCAATCCCTTTGGCTTCTCATTTTAAACTTTCTTTCATACCGTTATATATCCTAGTACAAAAGAAGAACATGAATATATGTCTCGAATACCATATGCTAATGCAGTAGGAAGTCTAATGTATGCAATGGTTAGTACAAGGATAGACATTTCACATGCAATTGGAGTTGTCAACAGGTTTATGGAAAATCCAGGTAAAGAGCATTGGGTAGCAGTGAAATGGGTGCTTCGGTATCTGAGGGGCACAAGTGATTATTGTATCACCTATAATAGTGGTCGTGAGTTAGTCTGTGGATATGTTGATTATGATTTTGTAGGTGATCTGGACAAGAGAAGGTCGACTTCAGGGTATGTCTTTACTCTTGTAGGTGGAGATATTAGTTGGATGTCAAAGCTACAAAACATTGTTTCTTTATCCACTACAGAAGAGGAATATGTAGCTGCTTCACATGCTTGCAAAGAGGCAGTTTGGTTGAAAGGTTTGTTTGGTGAGTTTGGAAGGATGCAGGACATAGTAAAGTTACTTTGTGATAGTCAAAGTGCTATTCACTTGGCTAAGAATCCAGCCTATCACAATAAAACAAAACATATACCTATTAAGTACAATTTTGTAAGACAGGTCATCGATGAAGGTGGAGTCTCTCTTGAGAAAGTGCATACAAAAGAGAACTGCACAGACATGTTCACAAAACCAGTACTGTTAGAGAAGCTACGATGGTGCTTGGCTTCTCTCGACTTGCAGAAAAGGTAATGAACAAAAGGAGAATCAAGGTATTAGGTTAATTGTTGTCAAGGTGGAGATTGTTGGAAACGGTGACAATGAATTCTTCCATGAATAGGATTCCAGATCCTATAATCCAACGTTGGTTGTAACCAATACGACCAAGTTAGAATATGGATGAGTTTACATTTAATAATGAGTTTCTAATGTACATTGCTATAAAATGATGTATGCTCGTAGAGGCTGAAAGAGTGATATGAGCGTGAGCCTGCTGTAATCTCCAGTAGCCCAACATTTAGGTGAACCACGTAAATTGTTGTGTTTCTTGTCATTTAGGTGAACCAGTAGCGTCATTTGCTCAACCAACAATGTTTGATAGATATTAAAGAACTACTCCAACATTAATATAGAAAAATGTTTAATTTCAATCTCTTATGACTTTGAAGGCCAACGTATTATGGGAGTGTCCCCACTCATGCTCTTAGCTTGCACATGCACGTGTTGAATTGAGTAATATCCAAGCAACAACGTGTAATGTGCTCATCCAACAATATTATACACAACTACTTCAACAATAATATAAAAAAAGGGTTTCATTTCCTTCTTGCTTAACAACTTCTGCTTTTTGGGCACCAATTTCCAATCTTAGGTGAGTTCCCAAAATTTCCAATCTTAGGTAAGTGGAAGAAAATATAATGGGAATCTTATTTAATGTCAAATTTTCTTATGTGGTGGGCTCCATGGATTAGATAACTTTGAAATTGTTAAATGGCACTCAGATAGAGAAAATAGTACAGGTGGATGGTATGCATCTTGATTGAAGGTATGTGGGGCATGTGTTCCCACGTCGAAACTGCCTTTTTCGTCTCTTTCTTTTCCCGACTCTACTTGAAAATTCCTCCTCCATGTTTTTCTTCCATCGGTCAGCGTAGTATTGCTGTCTTTCCGTGTTTGCCTTGTTATAAGCTCTACCGGACATCGGTAGCAGTTGGTGAGTTGGTGGCTTTCTGCTCTTATGGGCTGGATCTATTCGTCCTTTCATCTGCACATTCAAACCCATCATATATGAGCTGGATTTGCTTGAATTCCTAGACTTGACTTGCTCTGTATATACATCATATAAGCATTAGAGAGGCTTCAGGCAAAGGCATCGGAGTTTGAAACCCTAAGGTGTTTGAGCATTTGAAGTGGTGGATTTTCTACAAGTCTTTTCGGTCATGGGATTCCCTGCAGCCTACTACGGTCTCGCTATCACGACAGTGCTGTTTCACTTAGCATTCACGTTATCTTATATAAAGACTGCGATGAGTTGGGCGCTTCATTTTGCTGGGGTAGCCGACCCTGGAGAACCCAACAGCTCTTCCTCGACAGATTTCCATGATACCAACTCCGCTTCCGTTCGACCTTCGATCTCTGCTGACACGATTAGAAAAAACTTGCCTGTCGTTACATTCGGGAAGTTTGCGGACAGATTCTGTGAGCCGATGGGGGATGATATCATGTGTGCCGTCTGTTTGAGCTCCTTCGAGGAAAAGGAGCATATCAGAGAATTGTGTAATTGCCATCATATATTTCACAGGAATTGTCTGGATAAGTGGCTTGATCATCGTCAGACGACGTGCCCTCTCTGCAGATCTTCTCTTATGCCGGAGAGAATACTCGATACAGAGGTCAATAAATCCTGGATCGTCGATCGGATCGCTTATATCTTCGATGAAGATATACCAATTTCGTCATAGCAGAGATATTACAAGAAAAATAATGACAGAGATTTTTGAAGGTAAATACCAAATTGGGTAATGATGTATTTGTAAAACCGGATAAAAATTAAGAGACGATCTAGTGGCCAGCAGAAGACCCTGAGGCGATTCTGTCTTCTGCTGGGGGAATCGGCTGGGCAAACGCTTTCTGTTCATGTACGCAAAAGCTTTTTAACAATTTTTTTAAATGCACCAAACTTAAAGACTGCTTCCAACAAATTTTATGGCCTACTGGTGATGGACGAATTTTAGCTTTCTGAATGTCAATATTAATTATTATTACATTCCTGCAGCTGCTCCATCATATATCTGACAATATTTTTAATTGTCGCTTCCAGGTCTTGGATTTATTTGTCAGACATTTCATCTGACCAATAGGACACGTATGTATTGCAGAATCTGTTTGTTGCACAGGTCTAGGTATCTCTACGTAATTGGATCGAATGTAGTTTATCCAAAATTTTGTTGCAGAATCTGTTTGTTGCACCGCTTAGTTGTTAACGGTGAAAAATTGAAGGGGACTGGCATGATTGGACGGTGCAGATATGTGCAATCGCCGTATCCCCTTTTAGTCCATGGACTATTAACACGGGATCTCATCTCCTCTTTCTGCCTCCCACTAATTGATTCCTGGCTTTCACATTAGTTGCTGCACAGCAGTTTCAGAACAATGGCTTTTGCCCCCGAGACGCTGTTTCTGCTTGTTGGGTTTAATGGCTCCGGCTATGCTCGGGGTTTCGTGCCCCATTTTAACGCCAGATGTACAGACTGCATCCACATGAATGCCTCTCAACAAATAACGCCCAGCCGTCTGTTGCATTTGGTAGTCCTCGCCCGCTTGATATTTTGTTATATCCGTAATTTCCGAGACTGCCCACTTCCATGTTTTTTTATTGCCCTAAATGATTTCAATTATTGATGAAATAAACAATTATTTGTCACGCAACCAATAATTTATCTTGTACCGTTCTCCATTTTCTTTTTAAGGGGGTGGCCTAATTCAGGAGATATCTTTTGAAGCCTGCTTTTACATTTTCGGTCAATCCAGAATTTTGATTGATTTTCTGAGAATTTGGGTTGGTTCAAAATGGGGCAAAACAGTTGGGGTAAGATTCTGAAATGTCCCTGAAAATTTGGCCGGATTCATGTCCATTTTTTTGCCTAAAAAGCGAAACTCGGGAGGGAAGATTGCTCCCGAGATAGCCTACTCATTTTTTAAGTCAATTTTAACACAAATATTTGTCACGAAATCAATAATCTATCTTGTATGCTTAATCGTAACAAAAGTCCTTCATGACCACCTACTTCGGGATAAACAAGTGTTGCATGGCAGCGTAGTCCCTGCCGGGTTGGAATGGGAATAAATGCACAAGTATGGGGGGATCGTGGGAGAATGAGAAGCCCGAAGTACCGGAGACACATGGAAACTGTCGTGGACACGTGGCAAGCAGCAGGCAGTATAGGTGGTATCCATGTAGAAAATGACACGTGGCACTGTGCGACACGCCGACCATAAGACGTTAGGATGTTACATGACTCCGGGAGAATGTCACTCTGGGAGATTTCCTTCCAGAACAAACACAGTTCCCCTGAAGCCCGGAGATCCGAAGAGTCGGAGTTCTGAATTCCCGAATTAGTTAATGAAAATATGATATTAATATCGGGTCAACAAGTAATTAGCGAGAAAATCACTTTGTAAGAAATTTGTTCCATCGTTAAATATGGCCAGGGGAGTTCTAAAATTGGAAGGTCGGTAAAACTTTAGCAATGACACTAAACTGCCAGGGTCGCCCAGATGGCAAAGTGGAAACTGATCGATGACTCACATTCATTTCGGAAAGAGAAGGCGCCCAAGCGTTAATCTCCTAGAGAAATTCTAACATTGAAACCATTTAGTTTTTGAAAGTATTCTCATTCTAATTATATTGTGTTTCATAATCCATCTTGCTTTTATTTTCTAAATAAGATTATATAATTTTTCCTATTACGAGTAGTACAACAGATAGCTACTAAAAAGCATAGCTACAATGGAACACTTGTTTATCCCGAAGTTTGACTTGCCATGTTCGAATATTTCATTCCTACCTTGTAGATTTTATCTCTTTAATGTATTTATGAAATTCATTTATAATGATCTATGTATACTTCCAACTGACTTCCATCCCAATATTTAGAGTTAAGTACAATTTTCATAGTCACTTATTTAATTTTCCCCACAAAGTAAACAACATCCATTTCATTCTATTAAATAGATCATCTCGCTTGTCTACCACTATATGTGTTAGGATAAATAAAGTTATATGTGGTGGCAAAGAAACTGATATATATTTCTTTGAAAATGTGTCCAGTATCGAAGATTCTTTGATCTTCTTGCGTGACCTTTGTGTTTGCTAGTTTTGTCTATATATTAACACACACATAACATGATGAATTATTTTCACGAGTTTTCAACTCATTGAAGTTAATTTAAACTGTGTGAAAAGAAGGTGTCAAGATAGAGCAAGATGCTCTTTCCTTAAACTTTTGTCTGTGAGCAGCGAGCCCACTTTGCAGAAGTTGATCTGCAATTTCTCTCCAGGAAGAGGGCATCTTTGTAAAATGCCTATCCAATTGAAATATTTGTAAGATGCCTATGACAGTTCAGTATAGTACCAACTGGTATATTTGCAACATATTTATCCAGTTGATTGTTTTTTTGGCAATGATAAATTTTTTTGAAGGTTTCTATTTCTGCGGATATTCTTGCAAAGGTATTTACAAGTCTGTTGACCCTTGAATCTGTTAGGACCAAAATGACAACCTAACGAGGATGTCAATCATATTGCCTTTTTATAGATGTGGTACTCCTCTTTAAGTTTTTCCTGGGGCGTGTATAGTTAAAATGTGAAACTTAGAGAATTTCCGTCGTAATGACTTGAAGCAATACAAAACGATATAAAATGTTTTTTTTTGTTTTTTGAAATAAAGGTTCCTGGAAAATAGGACCAGGAATCACACACATTAAACATTCAAATTAAATAAACACAATTTCCTGACATCCAGCATAGTTCAAGATAAAAAATTATGAGCACATAAAAATAAAAGAAGATGACTGACATGCATAAAGAGAACTAACTTTGCATTCTGAAAACAGGGTTACAAGGCACCGTCAAGATTGTTCCCGAAGTAGCTTCCTTTGAAATTTAGCAAAATAATAATAATATATGTTACATATTCCTCAAAATTTAAATGTGTTTGTCATATAGATTGGGATTGGGGCTCCCGCGGACCATAAAAGAAATAAGTACAAAAAATAAGATTGTAGAAAGAAGAAGTAGGCGACGGTAGAGAGCAAGACCTAAAAAGAAGAAATTGGAAGTTATCAGTCTTTGGTTAAACATTTCTATTTAAAGAGGTGGAATAACTGGATTGATAAATAACGCAAGATGTGATCAATATAGACTTACTATGATGGCATCTCTTTCCCCCTTTGCTATTTTCTTGTTGATGCATTTTTATTTCTCTCGTCGATGATTACTGGAATCATGCCAACCGCTAGTTTCCCTTCGGCGGTGAGCTTGTCGATTTCCCTTTGGAGCCATGATTCGATGTAGCTTCTCATGGGGGCCACATTGATCTCAGGCCGGGTTTTTATGTTGAAAATATCGCTTTCTAATTCCCTTAGATCGATATAAAGATTACGCAGAGCCTGTTCAATTTCTTCATTTTGTACTGAATAGTCCACTAGCCAATTGTCCACATCATCTTCACCATATTCAAGGATGCCATAAAACTTTTCTAAAGACAACCCCTTAAAACTATCAACTTGTTCATCGAAGGCTTGCTTGGTTAAGGACAAGGAGTTGAGGATTAAGTTTGGGTCTTGGACCTCGTTGGCACTTGTGGCTAAGTCTATTTCGGTCATCTTCCTGAATAATTCTTATTTCTTTGATATGGCTTGTTCACATGATAGGACAATGAGATGTAGGTTCTTAACTTTCTCTTTTCAGCATGCATTTAATTGTTTGATCCAGTTTGGGGAGGGGAGATCTTCTTCTCTTCTTCTCATTTTTGTCATGTTGGTGACATTGGTACCAAAAGGGAGCACTGTGTCTAGATAGAAACCTTCTTCATTTTTAAAATTTGCCTGCAAATGTTCCCGCAAGGTATGTTCCCTCGTTCCAAAGGAAGCCATGTTTTTTTATGTTTCCCAGAATTGAGTAATTAGCTCCATTTTTTTCTTGATATTCTTCTCCACATAGCCTCTACACGATGTGAGGAGGCTGGAGGATCCTTTTAACTTGGTTGCAGGGGTGACAGACATGGTTATTGCTAAAGGATTGGAAAGCAATGGGATAAGAATCAAAGCTTCCTCCAATTCCTTGATTCGGTCCTTCACTCTGACATTCTCCGCCTCAATGCCTCCAATGGAATCATCAAGAGCATCTCTGGTTTCTCGGTGAAGTTGGGAGATTTGGAAAGGCTACATATTCCTAAGGTTAATCTCTGAACGAGATATATATTTCTTATTTATTACATCTCTCTTTTCAATAATTAAATTTTTAGATTCGTTGTCAAAAACAATGCTCTGGAATACGAAGGATTCATCTTCATCAAAAATTTCGGTCTCAGCTATTTCCATTAATGGATTATGGTGGATCGAGTCCCCGGACTGATCAACGTTGTGGACTACATTATCCGGACCAGTCTCAAGTTCCATGTATTCACTTTCAGTTCCAAGATCTTTCGCTTGTTCCATAACATTGTTTCTCTTCTTCCTCACGGGAAGCTTGTGAGAACTATCAATTTTACCCTGGGGAGGGTTCTTATCTCCTCCTCTGTTTGAAGAATTGTGGGTTGTTTTCTTACTGGGGTGGGTCGTTGGAGTGATTCTCTGGGATGTCGTACTCTTGGGAGTGGCATCTGGGGATTGGACACTCTTATCACCGGGGTCTTTTCCCTGTTGTTTGTACAATTCATTGGTGCTTTGCAATGTCTCTAGGTCGCCAGCGTCAAGAGCAGGAGTGTTGTCTTCATTGTTTCTGTCTTCGTTTAGGAGTCTATGGATAAAAGAATTGTTGAAGCCAACTGCTAGTAAATGTTCTACAAAAATCCCATTAGCGTCGAACCCTCTTAGTCTTTCATCATATCTTAGGTTCAAGTTGTTGAAATGGCTTGCAAATTTGTCAATCTTATTGATGTTTTTGAACACGAAGTTCCCAACTTTCCAAGGCAGAGGAATGAACTGTTTTTTTCTCTTCTCATAGAAAAAATGCAACCAATAATTGTATTTCCTTGCTATTTCTATAACAACAATTATGTCTGTAATTTGACATGGAAGGAAAGAATGATTTTTCTTGGAGCCAAAAATCATTATTACACTATAATTCTACATTTGTTCAAGTGTCTCCTTCCTATCCAAAAACTTGGTTGCCTGGTCAAACATCTGGGGAGCATCCTTTCCTAACAATAAATCTTTGAAAACTGAGACAAAGTCATTAAAAACCCCATAAAAACAATGGGAGGCCGTGTGCCTCCAAAAGGCATGGTATCAGAAGGTTACTGGGTCGAATTCATAGTTTGTCTTCTTGGACACAAACAGTTTTGGAAATGGAGAGCAATGCGCTATCTCAAAAACCAAGTAGGATGGCATATAACAAAAATTCTTATGTTTGAATTGTGACAATTGGGAACAAATTTCAATGGAAATTAGCTTCCCCCAATAAAAAATGGATTGTTCCTTGATTGTGAAATACAAAATATAAAGAATCATGTGGAAAATGATTGTTGTGGATTCATGACCCGTTATTCTTGTAAACAACCAAGCAATTTCCTGGAATAGATTTCTAAACAAACTAACCTGCAACCTTGTGATATTTTCAGGAACTGTCGTCGGTTCTTCCAGGAACTCGAGTAAGAGATCCAACCCGTTATCATGCATTTTTAGGAGCTCCTTGCAGTCTTCTCCTATGAAGGTCTATGTTGGCTCTGACAATCTCAAAATATTACGGAAGACCTGAGGTGACAAAGAAACAGGAGAGTGGTCCCGCAGTGGAATAATTGTTTGGCTTGAAATATATCTCTCGGTGCACCAAGATACCACCTCCTTACATTCAAATACTTTAGGGACACAACCTGTACGAGCAATTCTAGAGGTCCAAATTACTTCGTTCTAGGCGTAAGGGGATGAGTAGTAAGAATATGCTCTAGACCACTGGAAGTTATGGTCCTCACGCCCAAAGATGTTCACTGTATCTACATAGAACTGTTGTCGAGTTGTTGCCATAAGTTGGCGAGAACGTCTGTTTTCTCTGGACGATGCTTGAAATGGACACTCGGAAGGGATAATATAACCCTTGGAAAATCTTGTTCTAATGCGTGTGAATGGGAGATATTCTCGAGCCTTTCGCTCATTAATGAAAATCTCTATGGTTCCTACATGATGAGTTGTTAGCATTAAAGCTTAGTAATTGCATACTTAGAAAGAAGTGTGAAGGTGGCAGGGACGATGAAGAGCAATTAAGGATTAGAGATTTCGTGAACCCGCCAAAGGCATTCCATGATGTTTGAAATGAACACTTGGAAGGGATAACATAACCCTCCACAAATCTTGGTTTAATGTGTATTAATAGGAGATCTCCTCGAGCCTTTCGCTCATTAATGAAAATCTTTACGGTTCCTACATGATGATTTTTTAGCATTAAAGCTTACTAATTGCATATTTAGAAAGAAGTGTGAATGTGGAGGGGACGAGAAAGAGTGATTAAGGAATGGCTAAGTATGAAAAGTGGTCGGTCGGGCTTCAAAATAGGGTTACAAGGGATACTGAGGAGAGGTGAGGGCCCGACGGTCAAATTGTATGTCTTGAAAGTTTTGAGTGCAAAATGTGTAACACGAAAGAGGGCATGATGGGACAGTCCAGCAGTCAATTTGTATATCGTGGAACTCCAAGTGTTGTTTGTAGGTCGCGGAACAATGGAAGCACAATCTTGAGCCCGCATGTCTGGGAACCCACAATCGAAAAAGTGGCTAAGTATGGAATAGGGAAATGGTCAGTCGAACTTGTTTTCGTTAATATATTGAAATTTGTAATGGATATCCCATTACCTGGCAAGATATTTTTTGCATGTTTTTGGAAAAGTCGTGTAGGGATAGTCAATGTGACTATCTCCTCGATCCTTTAGCTCATTAATGACAATCTTTATGGTTGTTGCATGATGAGTTGTTAGCATTAAACCTTACTAATTGCATACTTGGAAAGAAGTGTGAAGGTGGCAGGCATGGGGAACAACAATTAAGAATTGAAGATTTCGTGAACCCGCCAACTCGATGATCCGCGAAAGAGATTCCAAAAAATGGCTAAGTATGGAAAGCGGTCAAACGAGCTTCAAAATAGGATGACAAGGGATCCTCAGGAGATGGAAGGGTCCGACATTCAAATTGTATGTCTTGAAACTTTTGAGTGCAAAATGTGTAACACGAAAGAGGGGATGATGTGGGAGTCTGGCGGTAAATTTGTATATCACGGAACTCTTGGGGTTGTTTGTAGGTCACGGAACAATGGAAGTGCAATCTAGAGCCCGCCTGCCCAGGAATCCTCTATAAAAAAAGTGGCTAAATATGGAATGGGGAAGTAGTCAGTAGGAGTCATGATATAAAAGCATGAGTGAAAATGTGAACTCGAGTCTGCCAACACGCGAACTTAGACATTTTTGGAAAAATGACTAAGTAACCAGAAAGAGAAAGTAGAGGGGAAAAAGAAAGGAGAATTCGGTTAAGTATAGAAGAGGGAAAAGAAGGGGATAAAAGAGAGTGGGAAAATAGAAAAGGGGAGGGAAATTTTCAGAAGCGGGAATTGGTCTCAAACAAGCCCCATTGTTGCAAAATCATCATTTTCTAGTCCAATATATTATCCACATACTCATTTTCTATTGTGCTTGTATCATTAAAAAGTGTCTGAGCAAATGAAAATATAAACTATAACTTGATTTTTGGCTATAACTATGTATAATTGATTCACATGCGCTATTGATATTTGGCTTTTGTAGATAATTGTGGGTTAGGACAAGTTTGCATTCTTACTCTGATAAGGCCTTAAAAAAAGTAGAATAAGTAACAATTTTTTCCAATTCAATTCTCACACACAAAAAAAATCTATGATCCCATAATATTCATCTTTGTTGATTCAATAATAGGGAGGTCAATTTCATAGATTGTGTTATTGGTCATTTCAGGCAATTGGGGTGCGACAACTAATGCTTTGATGGAGATTTGTTTTTATTGCAACCTGTGGGAGTAATTGTGTTTTTGATACATTGTTTAATGCCTTGAAATATTATTTTAAGTATTAAACTTCTTGGAGCAGATTATTCATTGGATGGTTTGTTGTTTCCCTATGTTTTACCTCTATTATTTCAGTTGTCTGTCATTACTCTGCTACCATCCAAGGAGAACCCTCATCCATATCATCTTGTCAATTTGACCATGCTTTTGTCTTGGTGAAACAACCCTCTAATTCACCAACAAATTCAAAAGAACGACCATTCCAAATTTCCGATCACCTGGCTCTGCCCTTTAGCACTCAGGTGCAGACTTTAGGAGAAACAATAACTATGGGGTCAATTAGACAGCTCTATAGGCTCTTCAATCAAAGAATAGAGAAAGGGAGTCATAGTTATACTTTCCATGATGTGTTTGCATAAGAGAAGCATCGAAAAGATACAAAGAAATCAATGGAGGGTGGTTGAAATAAACTTATTGTACTGTCAACTTGAGCGTAAGTATAACAACAATGAACTTGAATTTTAATATTGTGATTGATTTTATAGCCCCATTTGACTTCATCTAGCATATATCATTTTTTTTCAAAATATTTGCGAAGAAGAAATTTGGTAATTTCATTAATAAAGTAAAAGTGCTCAAATAGAGGTCAGGGGATGGACAACCAATAATATGTTTCCTTTTCAAGTGAAGGAATCAAGGAAGCGAGAGGGAAATAAGATATCGTTCTCTCAACGAGGTTGAGATGAGAACGAAACTTGTTGGTCAGGGCCCCGAGTTCCGCATCATGAATTTGTGTTTCTATGTTCTATCTACTTTACGAATGGAATTGAATGTTGGTTTGAAACTGTGTGAAATTCATTTATGTTTCCATAGAAGCCTCATGTGATCGAAACAATGCATTCTCATATAATTGTTCAATGCTTAATGTTTGATCAAATTACTTGATTCAATATAATATTGAATAATTACGAGACTATCGAACCATGCAAATGAGAAGAGGTGTTAAATCCAGCAAAAAAGAACCAATCAAGTTTCCAAGGCAATTTTTTAATAGTAAATCTATAAGAAAAATAGTGGGTAATATATATTTATCCATTGACATTGGATTGACTTCTTTGCACCGAAGAATTGAACATACTTGTCATAAATACATGTAGAGGAGTTACAAAAAAACAAAAAATGCATACAACTATGTCTTGTTCATCTAGTGCGACAACATGCAGAAGGCATCGACAAGTTCTTGAACATGCATACAAAACTGATTATCATTATTTTTTAGAAACTCCTTGGAGTCTTCTCCTCTAAAGGTCAATGTTGACTTCGCCAATATCAACATCTTGCGGAAGACCTGAGGTGACAAAGAAACAAGAGAGTGGTCCCACAGTCGAATAATTATTTGGCTTGAAATATATCTCTTAGCGCACCAAGAGACCACCTCCTTACAATCAAAGACTTAAGGGACACATCCTGCACGAGCAATTCCATAGGTCCAAATTACTTCCTTCTGGATGGAAGGGAACCAAGAGACCACCTCCTTACAATTAAAGACTTTAGGGACACAATTTGCATAAGCAATTCCAGAGGTCCAAATTACTTCGTTCTGGGCAGAAGGGGATTAGTAGTAGGAATATGCCTTGGACCACTGGTAGTTCTGGTGCTCACACCCTAAGATGTTAATTGTATCTGCAAAGAATAGGAGACTGGTCCCACAATTGAATAATTCTTTTCCTTGAAATATATATCTCGATGCACCAAGAGACCATCTCCTTATAGTCAAAGACTTCAGGGACATAACCTGCACCAGGGACAAATCCAAACCCTAGTCCCAAACCCTAAAAATTAAAGGAAAATATACATCTTTGAGGGCCAAGACCACCATCTGAGTCGAGAGACTCAAACTCTCAAGATGCAAAGTGCCTATTGCGTTCAACGTTAGTTTATTTTCTGAAACCCCTTCCTTTGGTCTTGTTAGGGCTGCCATCATCGGTTGGGAAGTGCCCCCCATTATGGTGGATTTTAATTTGGACGCAAGAGTGGGAACAATGTATGCATTTCCATCATCCATCGTCGTATCATCATCCATCAGATCATCTTCTTCCAGCCTGAAATCGACCACATCAACCTCTGCGTCGGCTATTCTTTCGTGTTTTTCTGCAAAATCCATGAAATTTGGAGCGGGCGATGGATATACAGAGTGAATGCAGGATATACACATTTATAGTGTTACAAAATAAATAAACACATGGGGGGAGGATATACACGTTTATAGGGTTATAAAACAAATAAACACAGGCGAGGTTGCCTTGGAATTCTTTGGCCTGAAATATCTCTTGGTGCACCAAGGGACCCTCTCCTTACTTCCTTCTGGGTAGAAGGGGATGAGTAGTAATAATATTCCCTGGACCACTGGAAGTTCTGGCCATCATTCTCGAAGGTGTTTACTATATCTCAACAGAACTTTTGTCGAGATGCTACCATAAGTTGATGAGAGCGTTTGTTTTCTCCAGATGATGTTTGAAATGAACACTCGAAAGGTATGATATAACCTCCAAAACTCTTGGTTTAATGTGCATCAATGGGAGATCTCCTTGATCCTTTCGTTGATTAATGACAATTTCTATGGTTCTTGCGTAATGAGTTGTTACCATTAAAGCTTACTAATTGCATACTTAGAAATAAGTGTGAAGGTGGCAGGGATGGCGAAGAGCGATTAACAATTGGAGATTTCGTGAAGCTGCCAACCTGACGATGCACGAAAGAGATTCCATGATGTTTGAAATGAACACTCGAAAGGGATAATATAATCCTCCACAAATCTTGGTTTAATTTGTATTAATGGGAGATATCCTCGAGTCTTTCTCCCATTAATGACAATCTTTACGGTTCCTGCATGATGAGTTGTTAGCATTAAAGGTTAATAATTGCATATTTAGAAAGAAGTCCAAAGGTGGTGGGGACGACAAAGAACGATTAAGGATTGGAAATTTCATGAACTCGCCAACCCAACGACATGCAAAAGAGATTCCAAGAAATTTCCAAGTATGGAAGCGGTCTGTCTAGCTTCAAAATAGGGTCACAAGTTATACTTAGGAGACATGAGGGCCCAATGGTCAAATTGTATGTCTCCAAAATTTTGACTGCAAAATGTGTAACACGAAACATGGCATGATGACAGAATTCGATGGTCAATTTGTATATCGCGAAACTTTGGGTGTTGTTTGTAGGTAGTGGAACAATGGAAGCACAATGTTGAGCGCGCCTGCCCAAGAACCGACGATCAAAAAAGTGGCCAAGTATGGAATGGAGAAGCGGTCGGTCGGACTCGTGATATAAAGCCTTGTGACATATTTTGAAAAATGACTAAGTAACCAGAAAGGGAAAGTAGAGGAGAAAAATAAAGGGAAATTTGGTTGTCAATTTGTATATCAGGGAATTCTGGGTGTTGTTTGTAGGGGGTAGAACAATGGAAACACAATATTGAGCCCGCCTGGCCAGGAACCCACCATTGAAAAAGTTGTTGAGTATGGAATGGGGAAGTGGTCGATTGGACTTGTGATATAAAAGCATCAGTGGATATGAGAACGCATGAATATGCCAACCCACACACTTAGACATTTTCCGAAAAATGACTAAGTAACCAGAAAGGGAAAGTAGAGGGGAAAAGGAAAGGAAAAGTAAATTTTTGGAAGAAGGAATTGGTCTTAACAAAGCCCCATTGATGGTCTTAAAAATAACTATGAAGTTCATTAGATAGATGAATAGGCTCTTCAATCGAGGAATAGAGAAAGTGAGTCATAGTTATACTTTCCAGGATGTGTTTGCATAAGAGAAGCATCGAAAAGCTACAGAAAAATCAATGGAGGGTTGTTCAAGTAAAATTATTGTACTGTCAACTTGACCGTAAGTATAACAACGATGCATTTTAATTTTAATTTTTTTTGGTTGATATCATAGTCCCATCGGACTTCACCTAGCATATATTCTTTTATTTCAAAATATTTCTGAAGAAGAGTTTTGGTAATTTCATCAACCAAGTAAAAGTGATAAAATGAACTACATATTACATTTTCTTCACCCCATTGATGGTCTTAACAGTAAATATGAAGTGCATTAGATAGGTGAACAAGCTCTTCAATCAAGGAATAGAGAAAGTGAGTCATAGTTATACTTTCGAGGCTGTGTTTGCATAAGAGAAGCATAAAAAATCTACAGAAAAATCAATGGAGGGTTGTTCATGTAAAATTATTGTACTGTCAAGTTGACCGTAAGTATAACAACGATGAATTTTAATTTTAATTTTCTGTGGTTGATATCATAGTCCCATTGGACTTCACCTAGCATATATCCTTTTATTTCAAAATATTTCTAAAGAAGAATTTTGGTAATTTCATCAATCAAGTAAAAGTGTTAAAATGAACTACATATTACATTTGTTTCACATAGCTTACATTAAAAGGAAATGCAGGTCTTGTATATTCTTTAAGATCATAGAAAAACAACTAAGATCATGAATCTATCATCCAACCATAATTCAAAAACCAGGCCCATGATAACCTTTAACTACAGTACAAAAGCACATGCACAAAAGTCTGCCAAACACAAGATAAGAAAAAATCAGCGAAGATTGGGCATTGTATCCCATATATAACCAAATCCCCAAATGGACACCAAAAAATTTGTTGATTATTGTATTACTATGAACCAAGATAACTATGAACATTTGTTTCCGATAGCACTATGAACCAATATCACGTTGACCTGACAATGTTTTAACGTTACTAGTTCTGGAAAAGAGTGTCATCATTTAACTTAATGGAGTTTGAACAATGCCAAATTTGCAATATTATTGAAAATTACTGATGGTTCCATTCATAGGAGCAAGCCATTTTGACAGCTCAAAGGATGGACCTGATTTATTCACAGTTGGATACTTTGTATGAGGTATTTCCTCATGCTTCTCATTCCTGGACTGAACAATCTTATACACTTCTAGTTCACTTTCTCATGGAACTACAAAACTCTATTCATATCTTGATTGGGTAGCATGGACAGATATAGATCAGATTGTTTCATTTCTTGTCAATGCATGATATGAATTTTTATTTTTTTTGGTTTAGCCAATATGCAGTATGGCATTGTCCTCATTTAATGTAAATTTTCTATGGACGCGAAAGTCGTGTAACATGTAAACATTGTTTGACTTTTTCTGTAGGTATACTTCATATGGAAATTTTTTCAACCCAGGAAGCACATATTGTAATATAGGTTGTCTAATTGTACAATGTACAATTGTTTTGTTGAGGGTTCAGATTGCAGCATTGAGGAAATATCTATATATGTAAGGGCATTTTTTACTGCATCATAGGCAATCAATTGTGCCATCATTTATGAAAGCAAAGGCAGAAGCAGTAGAGTTGTATTTGGCACATACATTCTCGAAGGGGGTCGAGTACGCATTTTATGCAACCAAAAAACCCTCAACCTATGCACGTGAGCATAGCAGTTAATATATTGAACAATATAATATACACATGTATAAAAAAAAGTTTCACAACATTGTTTAAGGCAATTTTTATGTGCAAAGTGCGGATGGAATTGTAGATGTATACATACCACAGTTGTCGAGCTAGTTAGTTTCTTGAGATCCTATACTATGTCTATTTGCAATTCTGTTAGAAGTGTTTCTTGGGTTGTGCGAAAGATCATTTATTTAACATATCTTTTCTTTGTTATATTTTTGAAGATAATAAGTGGAAATTTCTCTTTATGCAATTGTTGTTCCATTGAGGAAAATAAATTTGAATAGGTGTCAAAAAATTGTAATTGCAACATGGAACAATGTAATAGTTGTGTAACATAACTGAGATATATGAGCATGTGAACGTAAAGGACAAAATTGGATATGGAGAACGGTATCGTTTCCTTGTCGTTGTCTGACTATCCATCTTTTATACGGAGAATGTGTTGGGAGCCCACTTTTCTTGCGAGTGTGACAACTGCACCAATGGTTTCGATTGGGTAAATGTTGTTGCTCTATGCAAGTTGGCTAATTGTTGTTGTTACACATTATTTTCGTCATCCCTATGATCGTTAATGATGTAAACCTATATGTTGCCTTCAGAGGGGTCAGTGGCCTGAGTTCCTAAAGAGAGAAGGGAGAAGAACTTCTCTTGAGAAAAGAAATTGCTTTTTTCAATGTAAAAACCTTATAAAAAGGGAAGTTTGCAGGTTGCTATATAGGTAGGGTGCGAGAATGACCCATTCTCGCAGGTTGCACTATAGACAGGGTGCGAGGTGTTCGCAAGTTTCTCTATATCCAGGGTGCGAGAATGACCCATTCTCGCAGGTTGCACTATAGCCAGGGTGCGAGAATTCCAACACGTGGGAAAAATGAGCGTTTTCGCGAATCTTCTAGAAGGAGAAGCTTCTATGGTGAGGTGGCATCCGAATGGTTTGGATCTTACTCATTTTCATGATTTAGTGGGATCATCCTAACCTCCTCACCTTATCTTCTTCAACTTATAAAAGGAGAGGAGTTCTCATGGAGAAAGTTAGCTTGAGATTGGATGAGCTTTTGTTAGCTTGTGCGTTCTTTTTCTTTGGCTTGGTTAGAGTGGCTTTAAGATTTGCTTTGTCAAGATAGATTGTGAGTAGCTATCAGATCTATGGTCTCAGAATCCTTGGAGCAAGAAGTGTGTGGGGAACGAAGGACAATTGGAAGGGACCTTACGACATCAAGGCAACGGTTGTAATCTCTCTTTCACATTTAATATGATACAATAATATGTTTCTTTCCCATAAAGTTAGATCTATTTTATTACATAACTCCTTGATCATATGTATAGATTAGCTATTGAATATATTATTTTCTTTCACTTTGGTTGGTTTGTGTTGTTTTGATCTTGATTGCACGAGAGCACTGGAGCAAAGAAGGAGAAACAAAGATTAAGGAAGCGATTATAAGGTATGTCTCTTATTCTCACTTCCAATTTAATTCAATAGATAGATCTAGGGAAAGCGATATATTCTGTTCTGTTTTGTTCTAGATCCAGGTGGATCTAGGGAGATCGGTTCGTGTCCGCACTTACGGATTAATCCTGAAACAAAATTGGCGACTCCACTGGGGACCAGATTGTTTCCTAGTTAGTCTAGTTTCCCTTGCTTTGATTGCTTGTTTTCTGGTCTCTGAGTCTGTGGGAGATCCATCAAGACTCTCTAGATTTGAAAGTTTACTCAAAATTTTGGTCCTTTTTTCCAAATTTTATGTTTCCAGACATTCCCTCACTGTACCCTTTAGTGGCCTGCGAGAATTATCTGAGTTCGCACCCTACTATGTAATCCAGTGCGAGGTGTTCGCACCCTACCTGTGTCTAGACTGCGAACTTCACTAATGTTCCCACTGCACCCTATAGCTAGGCTGCGAACCCTTTTGAAATTTTTGTTTGGAATTAGGATATCCTATTTTTTGATGCCCAGTTTTGCTTTGATCGGCTGGATTGAACTTTTGGAGCTTATATTGATCTGTTTACAGTCTGCTTGACATTCTTTGAGTTGCTTCTAGCCACTTTT
>ML789847.1:28823-39485 GCA_009831015.1 Picea engelmannii | reverse complement strand
CCAAGAGGAAGGTCACTGAATTGGTTAAGTCCTGTTCAGTGGACATGAAAGGAATGAGCACTAAGGCTGAATTGAACATTCTACCTTTAGGCTCATATGATTGCTTAATTGGGATGGACTGGTTGGACCAACACCATGCCCTTATGGATTGTTGTAACAAGAGGTTCACATGCCTGAACGAAGAGGGAAATCAGGAAACAGTCCAAGGAATTCCCAGAGACATGGCTATGAGGGAAATCTCAGCCATGCAGCTGAAGAAATGTTACCGGAAAGGCTGTCAATTATTTACAGCTCAGGTGGAAGAAGCATCCCAAGATGTAGTATCGAATCTGGAAGACCATGAAGTACTCAAGGATTTCAAGGATGTATTTCAAGAGGTACCTGGACTACCTCCGAGGAGGGACATCGATTTTTTTATAAATCTGATGCCTGGAACAACTCCAGTTTCAAAAGCTCCTTATAGAATGAGTACGACAGAGCTGAAAGAGTTGCAAGAAGCTCGAAGAGCTACTAAAGAAAGGTTACATTCGCCCCAGTGTGTCACCATGGGGAGCCCCGGTCCTATTCGTGAAGAATAAAGATGGGACGTTGAGGCTGTGCATTGATTTTCGACAGTTGAATAAGGTCACTGTCAAGAACAAGTATCCTCCACCAAGGATTGATGATCTTTTTGATCGGTTGAAGGATGCAAAAATATTTTCGAAAATAGATCTTCGATCAGGATATCACCAAGTGAGAATAAAGGATGAAGACATCATCAAGACCGCCTTTAGAACAAGGTACGGTCATTATGAGTTCACAGTGGTGCCGTTTGGGCTGTCCAACGCACCTGCTGTTTTCATGTGCTTAATGAATGGAGTGTTCAGAGATTATTTGGACAAGTTTGCCATAGTCTTCCTGGATGATATCTTGGTGTATTCCAAGATAGAGGAAGAACATGAAAAACACCTGAGAATGGTGATGCAGGTGTTGAGAGAACACCAGCTGTACGCAAAACTGAGCAAGTGCTCATTTTACCAAAGGTAGATCCATTACTTGGGACATATTATATCTGAAGAAGGGATCGTTGTGGATCCTAAAAATGTACAGGCCATTTGAGAATGTCTAGCGCCAAGGAATGTGGCAGAATTAAGATCTTTTATGGGTCTGGCGGGCTGTTATAGGAGGTTCATAGCCGGATTCTCAAAGATAGCTCATTCTATCACTTCCTTGCAAAGGAAGGAGAAGAAGTTCCAGTGGACTGAAGAATGTGAGAGTAGCTTCCAACGATTGAAGCAGTTGTTAACTAGTGCTCCAATCCTGAAGATTGCAGATCCAAACAAGGATTACGTAGTTTGCACAGATGCATGTAAGGAGGGGCTGGGAGGAGTTCTCAACCAAGAGGGATTTGTAGTTTGTTATGAATCCTGAAAGTTGAAGGAACATGAGAAGAATTATGCCACTCACGATTTAGAGCTGGCAGCAATCGTCCACGCCTTGAGGAAATGGAGACATTACCTCATGGGCAAGAGATTCAAGTTGAGAACAGACCATAACGGTCTAAAGTATTTATTTGATAAACCAACCTTAAATGCCAAACAAATCAGATGGCTGGAGTTTATGTGCGAATATGAATTTGATATCAAGCATATCAAAGGGAAAGAAAATAAGGTGGATGATGCACTCAGGAGAGAAGTGCATGAATTACATGCTACAACCATTAGCATGTACCAGACTGAGATGAAAGACAGAATTTTGGAAGCTGCAAATGTTGACTTGCAGTACAAAAATCTTGTAGCAAAGCTACAACAGCGTGAGAGACCACAGACCAAGGAAGGTTACACCTTGGGAACTAATGGTTTACTTTTGTATAAAAACAAAGTGTATGTACCCAATGTCCGAGAATTAAAGCTGGCAATTCTAAAGGAGATGAATAGCGTGGCTTATGTTGGACATCCTGGATATCAGAAGACTGTGGAAGCAGTCAAAAGCCATTATTTTTGGTCGGGTTTGAAGAAAGAAATCGCTGAATACATCGCCAAATGTATGGAGTGTCAGAAGGTTAAGGCAGAGCATAGGCACCCAACAGGGTTGTTGCAACCTTTACCTATTCCTGAATGGAAATGGGGCGTGGTAACAATGGATTTTATCACCGGACTACCTAGAACAAGCAAGCAGCATGATTCAATCATGGTGGTGGTGGACAAGCTTACTAAAGCTGCCCATTTTATTCCACTAAAAACCACCCACCGGGCAACAGATGTTGTTGATATCTTCTTAAAAGAAGTTGCACGCTTTCATGGAATTCCTAAGACAATTGTGTCTGATAGGGACTTGAAATTCACTTCGAATTTCTGGAAAGGACTGTYCAAAGGATTCAGAATGAATCTGAACTTTAGTACAKCGTATCATCTCGAGTCTGATGGACAGACAGAGAGAGTAAACAAAGTAATAGAAGACATGCTGAGAATGTATGTGATGGATAAACCATCAAGGTGGGAAGACTACCTGCATTTGGTAGAATTCACCTACAATAATGGGTATCATGCATCATTGAAGATGAGCCCATTCGAAGTGCTTTATGGAAGAAAGTGAAACACTCCAATGAGTTGGGATAATCCAGCTGACAGAGCAGTAGTTGGGCCTGAACTGCTCAAAGAGATGGAAGACCAAATGATAAGAATTAAAAATAATTTAAAAGATGCCCAGGACAGGCAGAAAAGTTACGTTGATAGTAACAGAACCCATAGAGAATTCAAAGTGGGTGATCATGTTTTCCTGAAAGTGAAAACTAACAGGAGGTCCCTGAGGCTGGGAAGTTGCGCCAAGTTGGCAGCAAGATTTTGTGGGCCATTTGAGATCCTGGAAAGGATTGGGTCGGTTTCATACATGCTTGCATTACCTACATCTATGATTGTACATAATTTGTTTCATGTTTCACTGCTTAAGAAATACGTACCTGATGCTAATCATATTATCGATTGGACTGTGATTCAGGTGGAACCAGATGGTGTCCTGCAAGTGCATCCTGTGCGCATATTGGACAGGAAAAGAAAATAGCTCTTGAATCGAGCTATATAGCTTGTAAAGGTCCAGTGGACCCAGTACAGTCCTGAGGACACGACATGGGAGCATGAAGAGGTTATGCGGGCAGAGTACCCGCATCTTTTTGAAATTTTTTAAAAGCCTACAGAGACAGTGTAAGTTGCACTGAGGACAATGCAAAAATAAGGGGAGGGGAATTGTAGTGTCCCCAAGGCCGAGCCCTGCTGTAAACCGAGTTCTGAAAGGAATTCTGATTATGTTTTATAGGCTGGTGAGCCAAGTTCTTATAAGCTGGAGACTTATGTGTTGTTAGTCCAGGGAGCCTAAGTGTTGAAGGCCAAGAGACTGTTGTTGTACTTGTATGTATGTAAAACATTTAATAAAATATAAACACCACCAGGTGCAGAACGACCACGATGAATGATTGAAGGGGGACTGAGCATCCACAGAGTGGGAAAGGAATTAGGGGCTGGAAGGTGGGAAAGGGGCTAAGTGTTGAGCCTAGGGGCTAAGCCTAGGAGGGGCTTAAGCCTGGGAATAATATTTTAATATTATTCCAAGAGATATGTGCATCATATGTTTTTATCCTAAGTCCTTTTGGAAGGACGCGTGATTTCCCAAGTAGTGGGAGGAACGCGTGCTGGTGGAATGCATGAAGTTCCATGGGTGACAAGTGTCAACCCTGGTGCATGCGAATAAAATGGCCAGGGTGAGCCGTGAGAAGGTTCTGATTCCCATTCCACCGGATTGTATGAACGCGTTCGGAGCTCTGAGCGCCTACGAAAAGTCTGTGTTGAATTCGGGGAAGAGTCTTTGCTTGTTCGAGAAAGCTTAGCGAGCTTATGCGAGTATTCCCTATTCCGAAGTCGTGACCGTGAAGCCATCCTGTGATTGCCGAACCAGTTTTTGGAAAGCTTGTGCCTATTTTCCCATGGAATTGTTGAGACTACGTAGTACTAGACTGCATGAGGCTTGTTGGCCTGTGAGCGACTCCCTCTAGGTGAGAGAGTGCGTAGAGGAAGGAGAGAACTCCTGGAAGGAATCCCTGTAGCTTCCATAGAGCCGGAGACTTCCGTTCCACTCTATTCCTGTAACCCAAGGTAAGGGAGATTGGGAGCCGAAGGACTGTCCAGGTGATAGAGAAGGTGCATTCTCCTGGGGTGGAAGAGGCATGTGGGGAATGAGGGTCTGTGGGCAGTGAGCGTGGGAGATTCCTAGGAGAGCATTCCGTCCTTGTGGTTGTGTGTGACTATTTTCCCTGTAACCTCAACCTGAGACTAGATTCCTTTCCTTGGGGTGGAGCTTAGTCCCAGCTCGGTGGTGACCCACTGCTGAGTTGATGAGCAGTGCGGTCTACAGCTGGGAGGTTCGTGGAAGGCCTGCATTTGGTTGGTGGATCCCACCATTGTTACAAGATAAGTGTCTAACTATGTTTTATCACATTTTATCATGTCTCTAATGTAAATGTTATCATGTTTTCCGCTGTATATATGAATTAATATGGAATGCTATGGATTGTTTAATTATAGCAGTAACGATATGTTTTACTCTAAGTTAAATGTGTTTATTTGTTTAAATGCATGGAATATATGATATCTGTATGAGCTTTGTACAAATGGTGTGTACAAATGGGTATCAGAGAGTGAGTAAGCCCAGAGTTCTGAAATGGGTGTGCTACAAATTGGTATCAGAGCGATTAAACAAAGTAGCAGAAAAGGTGTGCTACAGACATGAAGGTAAGTTGGTATGTAGAAAGACATGTAAAAAATTAAATACAGTTCTATTTATTTCAATGTAGCAGTAAAGAAAATATAGTTGACATGAAGATAAGTTATTATGTAGGAAGATATGTAGCATCTACATACAATAAATTAGGTGCAAAGAAGTAGAATAAATATATAGACAATAAATGAAATACAAACAATGGAATATGAAATAAAAGTAAAAGCATGCACCTTTGTATCTCTTCTTCTACATTTTTCTTCTCCAGTTATTTTGTTTGTTTCAATGAGTGAACACACAAAATACAATGAACATGATTGTAAGTTGGTATGTGTTATCTCCCAAATAAACTTTTTATTATTTGAAGTTTTTGGTAATAGGTTGAGTCTTTCTTTTGCCTTAATAATCTACAAATTTAGGTTCTTGAGAAATATAAGAAAAGTAAGTGAAGGATTTTGATGATTGCAAGTTCAAAATACTTGTAAAGAAGGGTCATACAGTATGATAGGCTGTCAGTGCAACTCAAAAATTCATACATTGACTCATACTATGTTTTGGTTCTTGAGCTAAGGGTAGAATAAGGTTCATATGAAGATGAAGATTAAGAGGGTTCTCGAGACTTCTTTCATTAGTGTTATAGTGGAAATCTATATATACAGTATCATTACAGTCTCTCAAAATTGTTTTATGTTTTGAAGTCTTATGAAGGTGCATGAAACTTATATTGTGATTAAGAGAGTATGAATGCCAGATTATTGGGATGAAGTTTGAGTAATCCTAATAATATTAGTAAATGAAAATGGTATGTATTCAGATCAAGCAGATTCCTAACCTTCAAGACAAATTTCAAGCAAGTTTTCAAGCATTTTGAAAGAACAATCTTCTACAGGAGTTTGTAGCGCCTATCATCTATTTTCTATGTTACGCACTGCAAACTTGCCTATGTGTTGGCATTAAAAGTTTGGGTCAAACCAAACTTCCCTTTTTAGCATCCATGGAGTTTATTATGGGAGATATGTGGACTAAAACCTGAATATATTCACCTCTCCTTCAAGAACATGCAAATATATCATGTCAACTTCATAGGGTTGGAATCAAGACTAGTTTTGATTACTTAAAGTTTATCATGTTATGATGTATGAATTAATACCTTATGAAGATATTAAGAATGAAAGAATGTTATCAATTATTCATGAGTAATTTTTCAACTGTGCACTATCATCTACATCAGCAACTCACAAAGGTCAAGAAAAAGAAGTCAATTTTGGCAAACTTTAATTGTATTAAGCTTTTAAGTTTTCTTCACCAAAGTGGCCAAAAACGTGATTCTTTCAGTTGGAATATCATTAATATAATTATCATATATTATTTAATCACTTTCCAACCTTTGAAACACTTCCTAGCATGAATATATGCTTAACAGTCACAAAACAGAGTATTCAGCAGTTTGCAGTGCAAACCAACGATTTTACACTAAGCATGCCGCAAATTTTCCTTTCGATGGCAATTTTCAAAAATTTTGGTCAAAAAGTCCAAATTCAACTTGGCTGGAGTATTTTTAGGGGAATGATGACTATTCTTCAAATACCTCATCAAATCTCATCCATGGGTCCAGGTGGCACTTCATTTCATCAATGGTAACATTCTCGGGATCACATCCTAGAATGTAGGGATATGACTAGATTTTGAAATCTATATTTTCCTGTTTTGGTCATATTGTTTGAAGATAGATTCTGATGATATGGAAAGGTATTTTTGGAAAGTGAGAGATTTTTTTCACAAGAACGATATCCTCTTAAACAACCTCTCTTAGTTTTCCAAAATATGTTTGGATTTGGGAGATATAGGTGAATCTTTGAGAAGCATTTTACAGAAATTTGACAGTTTCTATTTTCCATACACCTCATAAATTTTAATTTGACTTGGATATCTAAATATAGGTAAAGGGGTTATAAGATCCATTTATTGTGGATCTATATGATCATGTAATATCTATATAAATATCACCAAAGGGAGGATCTGAAATGGGTTTGAAGTTGGATATTTGAGAGACTCTTTTTTTAAAGACTCCTTGAATGTATATTGGAATATAAGCACTCTTCATTGAATTTTTTCAGACGTATTTCTCACTTATCTTTCTCTGTACATCTGGATGAATGTATGTTCATTATTCTATGTTTATGCAATGACTGATAAATGTCATTTTGTCTTTGCATTGATAGATAAGAAACACAAGTACATTTACCTATTATAGCAAGCCTTTCATATATACTTTACTGTGTGTGATCCTGCTGATATAATAATTATTCTCCATCCATGTCAATCTTCTAAAACCATATGATCAGTACAAATAAAGGCCCTATCTGTCTCAGTGTATTCATGTATTTCTTGAGTAAGAGATTTCATGAACAAGTCATTCAACTTGATTCATTTTATACCTTTTATTGGAGCATTTGATTAAGTTACCAATCTCACTCGATCTACAACCTAGAGTGACTCTTGGAGTGATAACAAATTTGCATCGTTGTTGGGGAGAGGATTTTGAAGCAAGCTTCCCTGGGAGACGACATAGTTCTATATTTTGATGATAGACAAAGGTTGGCCATTATATTGGTTGTAATATTCTATCCAGCGACTCCATGAAGGAAGAATTCAATGGCGACTCCACAATCTTCAAATGTCAAAGGCATTTGTTGTTCTTTTGGCTCGAAGGTTTGCACCTCTTAAATTTTCTTCAGTTCCCGGTTTCCCACATCGAGTACCTCCTATGGATATTTGGGGATACTACCTTCCAATATTCAGAGAAAAGAAAGAGGATAATCCTTCATATCACCTCATCAAATTTCATTAATGCATGGCTTAGTTAAATATACATGATGAATATGCGCTCATGAAGATGTTTAAGTATTCATTGGTAGGGGATGCTCATGAATGGTACAGATCCTTGCCTCCTTCTAGCATAGCTTCTTTAAAATAATTTCATTTAGCATTCCATCATTGATGTGAAAGGTATTTTTCTCAGGAAATTCTTCTTGAGCACTGTTGTGAGGAATTTCATTCAAATATTCATCATGTTTATTCTTTTAGTAGTGGGGATGAAATTATTTTGATTGCTACTTCCCAAGAAGAAGATCTACTAGATATAAATGATGATAATATTGATGATTGCATTGCTAAGGATGATTTAGATGAACCTGTTGATTCAAATCTAGATGAGAAGGATGATAATGATGAGGAAGAAGGTGATGTTATTTCAAATATGTTTCAAAATCATATTTCTCATGATTATATGCAGAAATATTCATCTCTGCCATTAGGATTTTATCCTAATGTTCCCATATTTGACAAATATAGTGATGATGAGGAAGAATTCCAAGTTTATTAAGGCTTGTTGACTAATGGAATCTCATCTAGTTCTAATTTTCAGCAAGGAGATGATCAACAATGTAATTATGCTATGGTTGATGATAGTTATGAGTCTATTGTCTAAAATTCCAATGAATATATCCTAAGTTTTGATACATGTTTTAAAGATATCATTGTTGGGGAGAGTAATCAGCAGTCCTCTTATGATATATCTTTTAAAACTCATCATTTATTTGATCATTATGGAGATAGTTATGTTGAAGATCAAGAACATATCTCTTCTTTTCTCTAAAAAATTGTCAGTTGTAATGGGCCAGCACATCATAATTATGGATCCGAGTCACAAGGATATGGTAAAGGAGAACATAAAGGATTATATGAGAAATTGATGGTGCCTTTTTCTCTGTCAGTTGTTGAGCAGCAACAAGTTTTGTACGAATTTCAAGATCCAGTTGCCACTTATATGGAGATGTTTTTCAGTGATGAAGTTTCAGCTATTGCCATCTTTAAGGCCAGATTTTTGGATTGTAAGTATGATTTCAAAGATTATGATTCACATGCTATAGTCCGTGTGTTTGTGACTTTGCATAAAGTTGGAAGGAAAGTTCAAATTCTTAGTCAATTACTTACTTGCCTACATTGGAGATTCATCTTCACTTGATCAATTTGCTTCTGCTTATTAGAAGTAGGAGTAGGAAAGAGGATAAGCTCGCCATTCAAGAAGGTAGATTCTCTTCATTTTCTTGGTTTGCAGAAGTATGAGACTCCATCACCCAATGGACTAGGCATTATAGAGTTCAAGATTTATATTTTTGACAAATGATTTGATCTCAATAAGTAGAGGAGGCTGCAGGGTTTCAAATTGAGTGGAAAGGTGTCTGGAACTACTATGTTCTTGGAACCTCACAGGGAGGCTTCCACCCCCAATAGGATCTAGATGTTATCTCCCAAATAAATTTTTTATTATTTGAAGTCTTAGGTAATAGGTTGAGTCTTTCTTTTTCCTTAATAATCTGCAAAGTTTAGTTCTTGAGAAATATAAGGCAAGTAAGTGAAGGATTTTGATGATTACAAGTTTATAATACTTGCAAAGAAGGGTCATACATTATGATAGGTTGTTAGTGCAACTCATAAATTCATACATTGACTCATACTCTGTTTTGGTTCTTGAGCTAAGGGTAGAATAAGGTTCATATGAAGATGAAGATTAAGAGATCTCTCTAGACTTCTTTCATCAATGTTATAGTGGAAAGCTATATATGCAGTATCATTACAATCTCTCAAACTTGTTTTATGTTTTGAAGTCTTATGAAGGTGCATGAAACTTATATTGTGATTAAGAGAGTATGAATGCAAGATTATTGGGATGAAGTCTGAGTAATCCTAATAATATTAGTAAATGAAAATGGTATGTATTCAGATCAAGCAGACTCCTAACCTTCAAGACAAATTTCAAGCAATTTTTCAAACAGTTTGGCAAAACATTCTTCTACAGGAGTTTGTAGCGCCTGCCATCTATTTTCGGTGTTACGTGCTGCAAACTTGCTTATGTGTTGGCATTAAAATTTTGGGTCAAACCAAACTTCCTTTTTTAGCATCCATGGAGTTTCTTATGGGACAGATGTGGACTACAACCTGAAGATATTCACCTCTCCTTCAATAACATGCAAATATATCATGTCAACTTCACAGAGTTGGAATCAAGACTAGTTTTGATTACTTAAAGTTTATCATTCTATGATGTATGAATTGCTTCCTTATGAAGATATTAAGAATGCAAGAAGGTTATCAATCAGTCATGAGTAATGTTTCAAGTGTGTAGTATCATCTACATCAACAACTCACAAAGGTCAAGAAAAAGAAGTCAATTTTGACAAACTTTAATTGTATTAAGCTTTTATGTTTTCTTCACCAAAGTGGCCTAAAAGGTGATTCTTTCAGTTGGAATATCATTACTATAATTATCATATATAATTTAATCACTTTCCAGCATTTGAAACACTTCCTAGAATTCATATATGCTTAAAAGGCACAAAACAGAGTATTCATCAGTTTGCAGCGCAAACCAACGATTTTACACTAAGCTCGCTACAAATTTTCCCGTAGATGGAAGTTTTCAAACATTTTGGTCAAAAAGTCCAAATTCGACTTGGTTGGAGTATTTTTAGGGGAAAATAATGACTATTCTTCAAATACCTCATCAAATATCATCCATGGGTGCAGGTGGCACTTCATTTCATCAATGGAAACATTATAGGGATCAAATCCTAGAATGTAGGGATATGACTAGATTTTGAAATCTATATTTTCCTGTTTTAGTCATATTTTTGGAGATATATTATGATGAGTGTTACCCATGATTTTGGTGATCATGATGATGTATTGATGATGGTATACTCGGGCTCTTCATAAGAACTTTCTCCTGAGAAAATTTACTTTCTTCTCTTTCCAGAAATATCATTTTTAAGGAGGTTCGCAGGCTGCTAATACATTTGCCTGCGAGAATGCATGATTCTCGTAGGCTACCTTAAGCCAGGGTGCAAGAAGTTC
>ML789846.1:781376-796641 GCA_009831015.1 Picea engelmannii | reverse complement strand
GACTGAGTAGTTTCTTCAGCCGGTAGAAATAGTAGAGAAGACTGAAAGGGAAAACACACTGATGCCGAAGCTGTGCAGAGATATATACATTAAACCCTGTCCCTTTACTCCTCGTTTTTGCTGATGTCTGAACACGCGTTTTCCATCAAGCGCGCCAAGCCTTTACTACTCCTACGAGCTTTCAATGTACAATTATGGAAGCGCGCCAAGCCTTTACTACTCCTACGAGCTTTCAATGTACAATTATTGAAGCGCGCCAAGCCTATAGGGGTCAAAAATAAATGTACAGACACCTACGGACGTTCAGTGCGCAACAATCGCTAACCACGTGGACACGTGGCCAGCGAAAGCAAAGTTGAAGCGACACGTCCTTTAAGAGCTCCCATATAGACAGAAAACGCAAAACGCTGAAGAGATGGTCACGGCCCTCACGGCGTTAAAAGATATAGAGCAGAAAACGCAAACGTTGAAGGAACGACAAGATGGTCACCGGCCTCACGGCGTTAAAAGATGTATATGTTTTAATGGCCTTGCATCGACAAAACGTTGTCAGGTTAAAAGCTGTCATCCACTGGAAAAGATTAAATGAGTGGACTGCTAATATGAGATACATTTCTCATATCCACAAAAAAACAATATATTTCGTTTTTTTTTTAAATATAATTTTTAAACAACAGCTATTCCTTTTTTTCCAGATGAGAAATTAACTCGCTGGGAACCCACCCCGATACTTCCCCACATAGTGGATGATATGGGAGTGGAAAAGCAGCAGCCCGAACCTGTGACCTCTCCCCAAACTGGGAGAGCGTGCCCACATCTTGCCAACTGAGCTATCCCTTGGGACTTACAACAGCGATTCCTTGCCTTTGCTTTTAAAGCAAAGGTTAGTGGTCAATGGGTTTTAGGCAGTTAAATAAAACTTTGTTTTTTTCACCTAAATCAACTTACAAGTGGATCCGACACTGGGTGTTGGAGAGTAATGGGTCTTCTCTCATAATTCCACCTTCAGTGGAATTAGACTATCAAGATATACCATCTACTTCTGGTCGTGATTTATCTATAGACTCTACTAATAAGAAATTATCTTGGTCTCGCGGCTTAGGACTTGAGACCTCGCTTATAAAAACTTGCATTGCTCAAAGGAAAGCTTGCCTATAAAAACTTGCAGTGCTTAGAGGAAAGTCTGCTCTACTGTTACTATATCTACTGATTCACCTACTGAATTGATTGACCTTGGGGCGCTTAAAGGCATCAAAGCCCTTGCCAAGTCACGTTCATGATACTCTTGTCCCTAAACATTCGTGGGGTTGGAGGCACCCTCAAAAAGGCCTGTCTCTGGCGACTGATTGATAACATTCATCCAAGTATTATTTTTCTATAGGAAACCCTAGTGAACGAACAACGTTCTCGTGCATTTATCAATGGACTAAAGCCACACTGGCTTGTTAATGCAGTAAATTCAGTGGGCACATTGGGTGGGTTGGTTATGGCTTGGGACCCTGTCTTTTTTTATCTAAAGCCATTCTTCTGTTGTGGTGGCATCTTATTGACAGGCACATGTTGCGCCAACAAGCGACATGTCAACCTTCTCAACGTTTATTGACCTTGTATTGATAAACTTGCTTTTGGGTCAAAGATATCGGCATTAGATCTTCTAGCGAAACCTAATCTCATTCTTACATGGGACTTCAACTTTACCTTAGCTTCTTCTGATATTTGGGGAACGAATGCCTCCACAGATGCAACGGCCTCATAGTTCAGCGATATATTCCAACAACACAATTTGGTCGATCTATTACCGGTCGAGGTGGTTCCCACTTGGAGAAATGGTAGGTCTGGTTCAGTGAGTATTTCAAAGCGCCTTGATCGCTTCTTCTTATCAGATTCCCTTCTTCAACATGCTAACAGATATAGAACTTGGGTCGCATATCCTTACATCTCGGATCATGCCCCCATTATTCTACAGTTGGATTCTTACTCTCATCGCTCTTCATACTCTTTTAAGTTTAATCCAATTTGGTTGGGGAATCCTGTTTTTTAGCGTCTGGTCTCTGATGTTTGGACTGATCATTCCTATAAAAATGAGCCAGATGTTTAGAGACGTTTAGCTGGTAAATTAAAAGATTTAAAATCAAAAGTGAAATCTTGGGCCCGACAACAGATATCAAAGACTTTTGAATGACTATCACAGCTTGAACACGACATACAAGTTTTGATCTTGGAAACCTCTGAGAGAAAGGGAATTGATCCTATAAGTCTACAACAACATTTAAAACTCCTTGAGATAGAATGGAATAATCTACTACTAATTGAGGAAGCTCACTGGCGTAAAAAAAGCAGAGCTACTTGGATCAACTGTGGAGATAGCAATACAAAAAAAATTCACAAATTTGCGAGTCATAGAAGGAATCACAAGCATATTTGGGAACTACAATCGGATGGAGCTGTCTCTATCACTGGACAAGACAACCTTCTAAATGCAGCGTTCAAACATTTCAAAAGTGCCTATCGCGATAAAGGTCTTACTAACATTGCAGATCAAGCATCTATTACGAGACTCTTTCTAAAGATCATCAGTGATCGTGAGGCATAACTTCTTTTTGCTCCTTGTACAAAAGAAGAGATTTGGAAGGCGCTCAACTCCTTTAGAAATGATAAAAGTCTCAACCCAGATGGCTGGACAGTCGAATTCTATCTCCATTTCTTTGATCTGATCAGTGACGACCTTTGGGAACTGGTTGAAAATTCTAGACTCAAAGGAACGGTTTATCGGGCTCTAAACTCCACTTTTCTGACTCTGATTCCAAAATCAAATAATCGTAACTCCTTCAGTGACTTTAGGCCTATTGCGTTGTGTGTTAGCATTGAGAGTCACCCTCAGATTGCGGGAGGATAAGTCCAGTACCCATCAGAGTTTTTGGTGGATGTTGGTTTTATGTGAGTGGAGGTTAATGGACAAAACTCAATATATGAATGATGTTCAACACAGAACTAGATAAGAAATGCACAGGGAAGTGAGGGCCACATTAACTTCAATCAGTGAGTTGAGTTTAATTGTGAGCAAAGGGAAGACTTAGTGAGAAAGGTGAACAAGACTGCTATGGGCATCCGGCTTTCAAGCAGCTTGGAGAAGAAAAACTTAGACTCGAGATCACTCTTGAGTTCAAGCTTCAGACACTGAAATATGTCCAAACAACACAGTCACAACAACACAATGATCAAACCTACATCACCATGCTCTGATGGGTACTGGGCTTATCCTCTCGCAATCTGAGGGTGACTCTCAGTGCTAACATTCTTGGCGTCGTTGTCAGGGAACGAATTGAAGACATTTCCCTAGGTAAGAATGACAAAGAAATTCTGATTCTGAAGGTGCATCAGATATCAGTACCATTGAAGATTGCAATTTGCACCTGGTGACTCCACTGTTTCAGTTTTGCCTCCTAAAGGCAGACACATGAGGTCAACTCCAATGTTGCCTCTAGCAACGTCTGAAGCTGACCCAGAGGAAATTATCAGAAAGGGAAAGGCCACTCAAAAAGGTACCTCCACTGTTGTACCAAGTTTTTTTGATAATTTGCATAATCCCTCTTTACAAACTCCAGTAATTGTTTATGATTCTCCTATTATACAAACTGCTGGAGTTTCAAGAAATTTAAATTTTGGGAGTTTTCCTGTCGATTTATCCCCTCCTATTCTTGGTTTGGAAGGAGAGAGCTTTGACACCCCTTTCTCCCCCGAAGTTGTGAAGTGGAAGGAGAGAGATTTGACCTTAGAAGACTTTCCTACTCCAGACTTTACTACTCCTCCTCCTATTAGAGTTGCTACAGTTACAAAAGGGGAAACCTTTGTTACCTCTAGCCCCTCATCTTTATCTCCTAATGCTTAGCCTTTTCCTATTTCTCCCAGAAGCACAACCCCAGTCTCGCCTGTTCGAACTCCATCTCCTCCTGGTTCTCCTCCAGTTCACGTCCAAATGGCGGGTGCTAATCCTCCTAGGAACAGGATGATTGAGATATTGGCTGCTAGATACGCCCCTCTGGTTTTACCTCAGCCTTTGAATGCTCTCCCAACCACAGACTACCTTAAGTACATGCCCCAATTCACAAGGGAGGGAGACATGACTGCAGAAGAACACCTTTCATCCTTTTATAGATTTGCAGAGATTCAGGTCATTGAAAATGAAGATGTGTGGATGAGAGTTTTTGTACATAGCCTTGATGGTGATGTCAGGGATTGGTTTAAGGACTTGCCTCCTAGATCTGTTGACGATATCGCTGCTCTGGACGATTTATTCTTGAGACATTGGGGAAATAAAAAATATCTCCTTTATTATGCTACAAAATTTGGGGCACTTAAGAGAGAAGAGAGGGAAGTTGCTTCAGACTTCTCGAAGAGATTAAATAAGATGTATAAAAAGATTCCCAGTAAAGTTAAGCCTATAGAAACCTCTGCCAAGATGACTTATGCTAGTGCTTTTGACCCTGAGTTTTGCCTCCTGTTGAGAGAAAGAAGAGCTACCTCCTTGGCTCATATGGAAGAAGCAACCCTTGAAGTAGAATCCAATATATTGGCAGTTGACAAGCTTAGGAGTAAGGTTGATAGGGATAGAAGAAAGGGTAGGTCTTAAGCCTCGACTTCTAGTTCCTCTGCTTCCCCCCCTCAAATGGACGAAGTAACCAAGCTACTAAAATCACTTTCTGTTAGAATGGAAAGGCTGAAATTGGAAGGAAAGTAGAGCTATAAGAATCCTCAAAATGATGATAATAGGGGTAGTTTCAAAAGACCAAACAATGCTCCTCGGATCATCCAAAGAGACCAAAGAAATAGGGACAGAGATGATCAGAGAATTCAAGCTTCTCTCCTAAATAACCTTGTTATTAATGAAGAAGGAGAGGAAGAAGAGCTTGATCCCGAAATCCATTGTCTTGGAGACACCTCCTCATTTCCTCATTTAACACAAACTCTATATGAGGAGTCTCTCATGGATAGTCAACTAAATGAGTTGAGTAAATGGGAAAGGATTGACAATAATCCAAACAGATATAACCTCAGGTCCAAAAAGAAAGAAGGAAAGCCTGACATTCCTGATCAACCTGTTAGAACCGAAAAACTGGCTAAAAATGTGGCAGGAGGTGTTAAAGAAAGGGAGGCAAACCCCCCGGTCAAAGGCCCTATCCCAGAAGTGAAGGAGGTTGTGAAGCCTCCCTCCTCTTTTAGCTTTGATCATGAAATTCAAAAGATTAGGATCCCGGTGCCCCTTTCAGAGTTAGTCCAACATGAGGGTTTCAAAAAATGCCTTTCAAGAATGTTGCAGCCCGAACCTTCATCTCATTCCACTGACTCAGTCAACCTCCAAGATGAAAAGTCAATTGTCATACTAGGACCTTTGGTAGAGGATAGAGATGATTCCTCCCCTCCTTTCTATACATCGTTGAATATTCATGATAAAGTGTTGCACAATTGCTTAATGGATTCAGGGGCATCTCATAATCTCATGCCCAAAATTGTCATGGATGAGCTTGGGTTGGAGGTTACAAAAACCTACCATGACCTGTATTCATTCGACTCTAGGAAGGTGAAATGCCTCGGGATTATTAAAGATCTGGCGGTCTCCTTGTTTCAATTGCCAATGAAAAGTGTGGTCATGGTAGTTGATGTCCCCCCTAAGTTCGTGATGCTCTTGTCCAGATCATGGATCAAAAGACTAGGGGGAACTTTGCACATGGATATGTCATATGCCAACATTCCTGTGTTTGAAGGGGAACATAGAAAGCTTTATAGAGAAGCACAACTTGCCCACATTATCAGTGATGAAGCCAATCCCATCAACCACCCCATTTTCTCAGTCGATACTGATTTAGGAACCAATATTTTGCAACTCTCTGATGCTCCTCAACCACCTATTGAAATTACAAAGCAGCCTATTACCTTTTGCGAAGAGCCTCCTCCCAAGACCTCTGTGTGGAAAATGTTTTTTGATGGAGCCTCTTCTAAGGAAAGTGTTGGCGTTGGAGTAGTTTTTATTTCCCCCACCCAAGAAACCATATCTTTGTCCCACAAGTTGGAATTTGAAACAACAAACAACGTGGCAGAATATGAGGCTCTTCTCTTGGGTTTGAGAGCTGCCAAAGACATGAAAATTGAGGATCTAACAGTGTTTGGAGACGCTGAGTTGATTGTCCATCAAGTCAAAAATATGTATTAGGCTAAGCACCCAAGGTTAAGGGCCTATAGAAATGAAGTATGGTATATGATTGACAGATTCTTCTTGGCTTTTAATATTTCATTTGTTCCAAGGGAGGAGAACACTGTGGCAGACTCATTGGCGGTCTCAACAAGTAATTTCAAGGTCCCTCTTCCCCCAAAACTCAAGTATGAGGTGGAGATAAAATATAGACCCTTTATTCCCGACAATGTCAAACATTGGAAGGTCTTCGAGGATGATATTGAGATTAAGAAGTTCCTTGAGACTGTGGATGAATTTTCTGATATGCATATTGATTAGGATCAAGAGTCTGAAGAAAGGCAACATGTTGATGTTTTTATAAATAAGATTGCTAACCATCATATTGTTCAGTTACCTAGCAACCACATTCCAAAGGGGCTTGTCCCTTTGGAGAGATTGTTTGACAGAAATGATGTTGTTGTAAAGGTTGAAGGATCAACTGAAGAGGTTGATGTGACTAAATGCAATCTAGGAAAAGAGGAGGATCCCAAATGGGTCAAATTGTCTAGCAGCTTATCAAAGGAGCAAAGGGCTAAGTATGTCAGACTCTTGAAGGAGTTCGTTGATGTGCTTGCTTGGACATAAGATGACTTGAGAACATATAACACCAACATCATTGAACACAAAATCCCTTTGAAAGAGGATGCCAAACCTTTCAAGCAGAAGCTTAGACAGATAAATCCCATGTTGTTGTCGATTATGGAAAAAGAGGTCAAGAAGTTGTTGGATGCGCAAATCATCATCCCTTTGAGATTTTCAGAGTGGGTAGCTAATTTGGTGCTCGCGAGGAAGAAGAATGGGGAAATCAGGTTGTCTGTCGATTTCATAAATTTGAACAGGAGCTCCAAGAAAGATAACTACCCCTTGCCAAAAATAGAGCACATCTTGTAGAGAGTGACTAGTTCATCCAGGATGTCTATGGTCAATGGTTTCTCTGGGTACAATCAGATCTTTGTCTTGCCTGAAGATAGAGAGAAGATAGTTTTCACAACTCCTTGGGGCAAATTCATGTATGCTAAAATTCCCTTTGGGTTGATGAATGTAGGAGCAACCTTCCAGCGAGCCATGGACATCGCCTTCATTGGGGAAAGGACAAATTTGTAGTCATTTATCTGGATGACATTACAGTATTCTCCATGTCTGATAAAGAGCATTGTTATCATCCGAGGAAGGTTTTACTTAAGTGCAGAAGGTTTGGTCTCTCCCTCAATCCCAAGAAGTCTTTATTTTCCATACAAGAGGGAAAATTTTTAGGGCATATTGTGTCACCTGAAGGGGTGAAGATTGATCCAAGCAAAGTGGAGGCCATCCAGTCCTTGTCTTTTCCCAGGTCTAGGAAATAGGTTCAGTCTTTCTTGGGTAAAATCAATTTCTGAGAAAGTTCATTTCAAATTTTGCTGAGTTGGTTAAATACATTACAACCATGCTCAGAAAGGGGAATGAAGTGAAATGGACTGCTGAGTCCAGAGATTCTTTCAACCAGATCAAGAGGGCGTTGACTGAAGCACCTATGCTCATCAACCCAGATTATTCCAAATAATTTATGATATTTTCCTTCGCTTCATCTGATACATTGGTTGTTGTTTTGTTACAAAGAAATGCAGAGGAGTTGGAGCAGCCTATTTCCTTTTTTCAGCAGATCACTGAGGGATGCAGAAGTGAGATATGATATCATGGAGAAGCAGGCCTATGCTTTCGTGAAGGCCCTCAAGGCTTTCAGAATCTATGTCCTGCACTCAAAAATTATTGCATACATCCCCTCAGCTTCAGTAAAGGAGATACTGATCCAACCTGATATAGATGGGAAAAGGAGCAAGTGGATTGCCAAAATTTTAGAGTTTGATTTGGAAATCAAACCCACCAAATTGGTGAAAGGCCAAGGTTTAGCTAGGTTACTGGTTGAATCAAATTGCAAAGCATTGGGGGTTAATTTCATGAATATAGACTCAGGAAATCAACAAGCTGAGATTGATGGTGAAGACTCTCACGTCAGCCCCAACTTAGCAGAATGCCCCTGGTACAAATATATTATATACTTCCTGCAAAAGTTGAGGCCTCCTGATGGCTTGGACAAAAGCAAGGTGAGAGCTTTGAAATTCAGAGCAATCAAGTATTGTATCATTGATAAGATTTTATACTAGAAGGACCCTCTGGGAGTTCTATTAAGGTGTCTAGACCCACAAGAAGCCCAAAAGAATATGATTGACTTTCATGACATCTCATGTGGGGGACATCATTTTTGGAGGACCACGACTTACAAGATCCTCCGAGATGGCTATTTCTGGCCCAACCTTTTTACTGATATTTGTGCAAAGATTAGAGCCTGTGCTAAATGTCAAAAGTTTGTTGGAAAGCAACAACTCAAATCTTTGCCTTTGAAGCCGGTAGCGGTTTCCAGACCTTTTCAGCAGTGGGGTCTTGACTTCATTGGAGAAATACACCTCAAGTGGCCAACACAGGTGGATTTTGACTGCCACTGATTATTTTACCAAATGGATAGAGGCCATCTCCCCACAAGGAGTGCCTCCCACAAGGTAATTATAAATTCCCTTGAAGACATCATGTCCAGATTTGGTTGTCTAAGCAGGATCGTTACAGACAATGTTGACTCATTCAAGGCCGAACCATTAATTAGTTTCTGCGAACAGTATGGGATTACATTGATCCATTCTACTCCCTACTACCCTAAGGGAAATGGTTTGGAAGAATCTTCTAACAAAAGCCTCATAAGGATCATCAAAAGATTGTTAGAAGACAACAAAAAGGTATGGGATTCAAAGCTGAAATTCGCCTTATGGGCTGACCGGATCACAGCAAAAAGGTCATTGGGCGTGTCTCCTTTTCAGTTGGTTTATGGGACCGAAGCGGTTTTTCCTACTCAGCTTGCTTTGCCTGTGGCAAAATTCTACCAGGATTTCCAAGGAGAGCCTCACGATATGGTCAGAAGAATACTGCAGCTGGTAGAAGTGCAATGGACCAGGGAGCAGCTGCTTGATAAGGCACAAGATCATCAACAAAGAATAAAGTAAGCCTCTGACAAGAGTGCTAGCAAGAAGGATTTTCAGCTGGGGGATATGGTGCTTAAGTGGGATGCCCCCAAACAAGACAAAGGCAAACATGGCAAATTTGAAGCCTTGTGGGTCGGTCCTTTTAAGATTTCGAAGGTATTTTCGAACAACACCCATAAATTGCAAAACTTGGAGGATTCTAAAATTTTTGGCGGCCCTGTCAATGGGCACTTTCTGAAGAAGTTTTTTGTTTAAGCCGCAATCGACGTTTCCCATTGTAAATACCACTCCTTGTTGTTTTGATTTTTTTTAGTTTTTGTTTTCAATAAGAGACTCCATAACCCAAAGCCAAGGCACTGAAATTGCGCATTCTTGGTAGGTTGTAGGGAGCGTGCCATCCCCTGTGGAGCCAAATGTTGTCACATAAGGTTGTCAAGGGCCATGGGTGTGTGTCGATATACCCAACTCTATAGTCTTGCCATGTCTCTATCCTTTTCGAAGACCAAATCTTAAGTTTTCCCCCCCTTCGGCTTGTAGATCGTTCTCTATTTTTCCCTTGTTTGTTTGTGCCCCCTGTTTCCCCTTGATTGCTTACTCGAAGGAATTCTCGGCCCTAAGCCTCTCTATTTTTCTTTAAGAATGAACACTCGTCTCCTTTGTTTCAGTCGTTGTTCTTTCTGTTCTCCCAACCCACAACAAATTATCCAGGTCCTTGTTCACGCAGGTCGCAGCCATGGACACAAAGCACAACTTTCATAATAGTCCATTTCAGGCTTGAAACACAAGCAACAGGTTGTTTAATCATTCAGTGACAGAGATTCCAGGAATAGTCCAGATCATCGGCCCACGGGCATCCGAAAGTCCAAAGTTGTGTAAAGTATAGCACCATGAAAAGAGCCAAAGCCCGAAGCAAACGCGAGTCATCGATCTTAAAGTGGACAAGTGGCAGTTGATCCTAGTGTTCGGCGAAATTGCTTTGGGAATTTTTGAAGTGGGAAGTGTGTAAAAATGCCGAAGAGTTGAAGCTCGAACTCCCGAAGAGTTGAAGCCTGAACTCCTGAAGGAATCATGGACCATTGATCTCAAAACTAGTAGGGAGCCATTGATCCTAGCGGCAGTGCCTCCCGAAGGCCCGAAGCGTCGAAGTGCCAAAGTAGCCAAAGTCCCAAAGTGGCCGAAGTCTCGAAGTGCCAAAGTGGTCGAAGTCCCGAAGCGGCCGAAGTCCCGAAGAGCCAAAGTACGTGGCACTCTCATCAAGCATGACACATGGCACTATTTCCAGGTCATCCTATCGTGGCCATGTCACCCTCCTTATCATGACACATCAGCAGACACAACATCATATGACGTCAGTCTACCACGTCATCTGGACCACCCATCAGTGGGGACAAACAACAAAAATCCGCGAACTTCGAGGGAAAGACCCAGGTTTGAGATTTGATTTTCCCAGAGTCCGGAGACCTAAAAGCATCTCAACCATCGATCCCAGGAGGGCCACACATCATCAGATCCAGGGCTCTGGATAAAAGCAACCGAAGGAAGAGAAGGTTTGAGATTTGATTTTCCCGGAGTCTGGAGACCCGAAACAAATCTCGACTGTTGATTTGGAGGAGGTAGATCTGATCCATTGATGTGATATTGTTCAGTGTCAAAAGTAGCGCCCTCCCCTCCCAAGGCACAATTTGGCAGATCCTAAAGTTGGCAAGCAGTTAAGCTTGGCAGTGGCGCTCAATCTAGCAGGTGCGGCCAGGTCTCAGATCGGGACCAGATTTGCGGCCACAGTTCATTGCGGGGACGCAACATGCTCGGGCGATAATTTTCGTGAGCGGTCTCGCAATTGAAACCATGGTAAGGCAAAAGTAATGTGTGGCGGAAGGTGGTGAATTGTGGGCTCAAAAGTGGTGTAATTCCAAACCGCTTTTGATGGCCCTGCAATCATGCGCTCATATAGCGTTCTATCCAAGAGCAACACGTGGCCGCCCCTTGAGCTTTAAGTCTTGTTGCTATCCCGAGAGGAGGCAGTTAATGAAAATGGAGCTGGTGGTTGAAACCTCGGCTCATTCCATAAATAGAAGGCATGGAAGACCCGGCCGTGGGAACTAAACCGTCAGCCCATGGTACTCCTGTGGGCAGATTTTCTTGCAAAACCCATGCCGATCTGAGCTCGCATCTGACAGAGGGGTGCATGTTCAGTCGGACAGAAGAACTCGTCGATGCAAAGCTTTAATTGTGGTGACCAGGTCACACTCTTGGTGGTGGAAAATTGTTTTGAGTATAAATAGATAGTTTTAATATTTTTTTAAGGTCGTCAACTGGTTGAGCAGAGCTCCCTATTTTGTAATGTTTTGATGCCATAGTTGTTCTTTGGTTATGTATTGGATTTGAGACTTTCAGATTAATAGAATTCAACCTATCACACACCCACTCCGACAACTAAAAATTTCCAGTCTTCCTCAAGGGATAGAATCCCCAAATTCCTATGGGGGCCTAGCGCAGGATAGCTCTTCCATTATCCACATCCATGTGATCGTTGGTTATGACCACAGGCCAAGACAAGATGCGCCTTTCATGTTTCGTGACTCAGCGATGCAAGAGAGTCAAGTCCTCCGACTCTTCAAACCCCGAAACCCAAAATCTTACCTTTGATGAGATTGACGGCTGCGACTCTCCCCTTGATCCGACGGTCCTTGCTATATCGGGATTTTGGTAACCTAGAGTTCGAAATGTAGTGGCCCAAACCACTGACTCTTCAAACCTTGAAACCCGATACACGAGTTCTTGCACGAGATCCAATGATCCTCGATGAATTGGACCCAGGTCCAGATCTTTTCGAAACTCCTCCTTTCTACCGCATGACCCTGTACTATGACCTAGGGTCCATCTACTGAGCGCATTGGGGTTTCGTATACCGGGATTTCGTGACTTGCGAAGACGAGGGGTCTTGCCCTTGGTTTTCCCGAATGCCGAAACGTCGAAGCCTATTTACGCTAAACCAATTCGGGGTTTCGTATACCGGAATTTCACGATGTGCGAAGATGAGGGGTCTTGCCCTTTGGGTTTCCCGGGTGTCGAAACACCGAACCCTATTTACGCTAAACCAATTCAAGGTTTCGTTTACCGGGATTTCGTGATGTGCGAAGATAAGGGGTCTTACCCTTTGGTTTCCCGGATGCCGAAACGTCGAAACCTATTCACGCTAATCCGAATTCGGGGTTTCGTATTCCGGGATTTCACGACTTGCGAAAATGAGGGGTCTTACCCTTTGACCACTCCAAGTTGCGAGTCAGTGAAATGCTACCTGACTGCCACATGTCCTGTGTCGATGGACGGTTCCGAATACTTCGAGATTTTCAGGACGTTGTCAAGTCCACTCCCCTGCCTATGCAAAGGTTGAGATCGACAGTCAATAGAGCTCAGACAGATCCTTGGATCTACGGTCCTGGATCCCATCGCTATTTGCGAAGGTTGAAGGAGTCGAGGTGTTAACGCCTGCGCTCCTCCTCTAGATCCATCAGTCTTGACAGATCTGGGATATTTTTGAAAGGATTCCGACCGTTCGCCCACCAAATGATGGGGCATGCTCTTTCGATAACTGGACTCGCTGTCTTTTCTGAGCTTGAATCACGAGATTCAACCTATCGGGGCTTCGAACTCCCACGACTTCGACACCTGAGAGAACTACTCTTTCTTGTACAAGGTTTCTAGACTCAGATCACATGACCCTTCAGAGGGTTCTTGGGTAATTATCCCTAGGCTTGGTGACCTGACTAAAAAGCTTTCCTAATTTGCCGGGCTATGAACTCTGTGACAGGGGTAAAGTAAACTCGTGGGTTTACTATAATGGTAGTCTTTTCAAGGAGCTCACTCTGACTCTGGAATGTGAGGAAACTTCCCCGAAAAAGGTGCCTTCGGGAAGTTAAACCAGGGCATAGCATGAGTCAAGTAGATGGGACACTTCTCAAGGGAACATATTCGTATCTTGAACTTATTCATTCTATACATAAACCGATTTATAGTCCTATCAGTATAAGCATGCATCCATTATTTCCAATCAAAACTCAAGGCAAACACTTCTATACAGAAACTATTTATGAGTGTATAAACATGAGCATGTGATCATGATATTCAATTCAAAATACAAGACACAACACTTATCAGAAACTCCGAACGTGATGCGACTGCTGAGAGGGGTGCTCGTTTCCACCCAACCGTAGGCTCAATGATTCCAGACAGATCATTCATTCACATCTTTGAGTTTGCCATAGTTCTTGGCCAATATAGTTATTTTTACAGACTGGGGGAAACAGGGTGTTACAATTACCTCCCCGTTAAAGGAACATCATCCTCGATGTTCTATCTATCAATATGATGTGTATGTACAGAAGTAAACAAAATCAGATATGCCTGTTTCATGGCATATTCCATTTCCCACGTAGCCTCATCTGGGCCAAAATGTTTCCATTGCACCTTAACCTGTGCAATGGTTTGGTTCCCGAGTGGGGTTTCCTTTCTGTCCAGTATGCGTTGAGGTTCTGGCAGGAATTCTCCCTCCGGTTCCACCTAGATCACAGACCAATCAATTATATGATTATAATCGTGTATATATTTCTTCAATAATGAAACATGGAAAACATTATGTGCTTTTACTGTGGGAGGAAGTGCTAGCCTATAGGCTACAGGTCCCACTCTATCTATAACTTCAAAGGGTCCCCAACCAAGGTGCCAACTTGGCACAAGCTCCCATCCTCAGGGAACTCTTCTTGGGCCTAACTCTGAGATATGCATGGTCTCCCGTCTTGAATTCTCTCGGAGTTCTCTTTTGGTCGGCGTAACTTTTCTGTCTGTTCTGAGCGACCTTTAGATTTTGTTTTATCTGGATCACTTTTTGTTCCATTTCTTTCAACATGTCAAGTCCGATAGTAATTCTGTTTATGGGATTACTCCAACTGACTAGAGTGTTGCACAGTCTATTGTAGAGGACTTCGAAAGGACTCGTCTTCAGGGATTCTTAGTAGCCATTGTTGTAGGCAAATTCCACCAGTGGTAGGTAATCTTCCCACTTCTTGGGTTGATGCATTACATGCATCCTTAGCATGTATTCTAATATTTGGTTCACTCTTTTCGTCTGTCCATCGGTTTGAGGATGATAGGCTGTGCTAAACAGTAATTTGGTCTCCAGACCAACCATCAAGGATTTCCAAAAGTTGGAAGTAAATTTCATGTCTTTGTGAGACAAGATCTCCTTAGGCATACCATGTAGTATGAATATCTCTTTCATGAATATGTTGGCGATGTCTATTGCCTTGCAAGTCGACTTGATGGAAATAAAATGAGCGGACTTGCTCAATTTATTAACCACTACCATGATGGCGTCATTCTGTTTGGTCGAGGTTGGTAATCCGGTGATGAAATCCATGGAGATGGTTTCCCATTTCCATTCCGGGATTGGTAGAGGTTGTAATAATCCTGCTAGGTGTCGGTGTTCTGCTTTAACCTGTTGGCATTCTATGCATTTGGCTAAGTACTCAGTTATGTCTTTCTTCAATCCAGGCCAATAGAATTGTTTCCTGGTGGCTGTGATCATCTTCTGGTATCCTGAATGACCAGTATACGGTCTTTTATGTAGTTCATCCATTATGAACCTCTTCAAGTCATCACAATCTGGAATATACAATCTGTTTCTGTAAGTTAGTAGACTTCCAACTATCATCTGGTAGCCTTCATACTTTATCCCTGTGGGTTCTTGCTCTAGGTACGAGGTCATGGTCTGGAAGAATGTGTCTGTTTCTTGTGCATTCCTGACTCTTTCCTTGACATTCATCTCACAAGTGCTCACCGCTGCTAGGTGAATTGTTTTCATACTTCTGCTAAGGGCATCGACCACGTTATTTTCCTTTCCTTTAATATGTTTGATTTCAAAATCAAACTCGCTAAGGAGGGCCATCCACCTAGCTTGTCTGGCATTGAGCTTTGGTTGGTCAAACAGATATCACAATCCACAGTGGTCTGTCATAAGTACAAATTTCCT
>ML789846.1:726599-770455 GCA_009831015.1 Picea engelmannii | reverse complement strand
TTCCTTTCTTGCCTTTATTTTCTGGAAGATTGTGTGTGGCATGAATTCCCCCGTCCATGGTCAGGTCTGAGGGCTTCTACAGATGGGCAGTTCACCCCCATCCCCTCATTAACTCTCGAGGAGCCTCCCCACCTACCATCCCGGCGGGTAATTCATTCCAGGGTTGGAGAGTTGCTTTGGTCTTTGAGCAAGTAAAAACCAGTACAATATTGGTTCGGTGGAAGTTAACGCAACCATTCCAAGTCCCTTCCAACACCTCTCATTAGCCATCGTGGTCTCTTTTAGCACATCCCCCTCACAACAATCATGCAACACATATTCATAACATAATTTACATTCATCGACCTTTAATACAAAAGTCTGTCAAATCAAACATTTACATCTTTGAGTTTGCCATAGTTCTTGGCCAATATAGTTATTTTTACAGACTGGGGGAAATAGGGTGTTACACAACCTCTTTTCATGTCTTTGTAAAAACTGTGCTAAAACACTGGGGCATGGAGAATCCAATCGAGGGTTGTTATGCTGTTGTAATGTAAGTTTGATTGTAGCGGTATCGTGACTAGTTTTAGTCAGCTTCTGTGTGATTTTTTCCCCTCTTACACTGAATGGCTCGGGCATGGAGGATCTGGTCAAGTTGTTGTAGCTACATGGTGATGTAGGTTTGATCATTGTATTGTTGTGACTGTGTTGTTTGGACATATTTCAGTGTTTGAAGTTTGAGCTTAAGAGTGATCTTGTGTTGGCCCTTGACCAAGTTTTGGGGAGTTTCTTGGTCACGTTGACCTATTTTGGGACTTCGACAGCCTGTTGAAGGAGGAGCGCAAGACGAAGCGAAGATCACAGGATCTCAACCCCCTTTTGGGCCCCTTTTTGGGTTTTTGGGAATATGTAACGGGAATGGGATGTCGGCCCATGGGTTTACCCATATTTAGGTCTATTTTGTATGTATAAATAGATACCTATAGGCATAGATTTAGAATGAGAGGTCGATCGACATCTATGTTATGTTATGCTGAGTGCTAGAGTGGATTGTAAGTTCTTAGTGCATGATTGTAATAGACTTGCAGAGCTAAGTGCAAGTGGTGTGTTGTAGCGCAAGGAAGAAGGATCTAGCAAGCTGTGCAGATCTTTTATCCTATGCGAAGAAGGGTTTTGATGCTCTGTGCTGTAACTGATTGACTGAAGCTAATAAATAAGAAGAGTTGGTGGACGTAGCCCCAGGGTGGGGGTGAACCATGTAAAAACTATGTTATGTTTCTTTGTGCATTGCTCTGATGTGTTTATATCTTCTTTTTCTAAGTGCTTATAGATGATTAGATAGATATGCTCATGCGTAGTGCTTATTGTATATGAGAATGTTAGATCTGATCTATATAGTCATGTTTAGTGCTTGATATACTCAATTTGGTTCAAGTTATCTATTCTAAGTGCTTAAAATCTATAGACTAGTGCAAATGCTGCGAAGCTCTATTTTATTAGTGAAGTGGATATCGATTGCATATTAAGGATATGACGATGCTAAGTGCTTTATTGAGTAAGTAATCACAGATCTTTGTCCCAGCTAAAGTTGCAGACATTTGAGTCTAGCAACCACCCCTACCTCTACCTCAGGTGAGACTTCACCTGCTTCGCAGATGTTGCCGAAAGGGTCGGTAATTAGGGTTTTGTTGGTGCGTTGTTGTAGCGTTGAACCCTGGGTCTGCCCCTATGCCAACAAATGGTTCCATTGTCGGGACCTGAAATTTTGATTGCTGGGAACTAAGAAGAAGAAGCTTTGTGCAAAGACTCGAGCTGAAACCGTGAAAGTTCTGTGCGTAGATATATTGCCCTAGTGCGCAACATTCTACTTGACCTGTGAAGCTTTGTACAAGAAAAGAGGTCAGATTTGCAAGAAAATAGGTCAGATCTGAAGAAAAGAGGTAAGATCTGTAAGCTCCGTGCTCTGATAAAGGTAAGAATAGTAGAAAAATTTTAGATCTGGAAGCTTTGTGCCCTGTAAAAGTAAGATAAGTGAATTTTTTTGTTTCTAAAATATGGATCTAGGTATGTTTGATAGATTTTGTCCTAGCCTGAAAACTAGGGCACTCATAGATGAAAGAAGATTTGATATGAATAGAGCTGATAAAACGAGTGAAAAATATGTTATAACTATGCATAGAAAGAATGTTGGGACTAATAAATGGATGCAGGATCCTAGAAATATTTTTTTACAGGTTAGCTACCATGATACTGGTGCGCAGCACAGAGGAAGCTGTGGATCATTTAAAAGAAGGAGAGGATTAACCCTCTGTTACAGTTGCAGAAGACCGAGACATCTTGCTAAGGAATGCCCTAGGAAAAGACCTAGTTGTCTTTGTTGCAAAGATATGGACCATGAAGTGTTGGATTGCCCTAGAATGATTGCTAAGCTTGAGAGAATGAATCTTAAGGTGGATCCAGAAATAGCAGAACCTCAGAAAGAATCAGAGAAAGTATTGTTACAGATGAAAGAAACCCTGAATGACCATCGACATATCAGATTATCAAAGATATTTAAAGAAAAAGAATGCATTGAAGCAAGAATAGGAGACTTCGACATTGATTGTGTTGTGGATGAGGAAACACAGGTGAATATCATGACAGAAATAACTTGGGAAGGTATAGGGAGGCCTGTTATGATTCCTTCATTAGGAGGAATATGATTATTCAGAGGGAAACTAATAAACCTATGTGGCAAGATCACTCAGATATCTATGAATGCCAATGGAACTTCGACTGAAGAAGACTTTGAGATTATTAAATTTATTGAGGACAGGCCCCGTTTACCATGTTACTGGGAAAACCCTGGATTGATAGAGATCAAGCCAGATGAAGGGAAGAAGAAATTTTTGAACAATAGAAACAAGAGTTAAAAGATTTCATGACCCGAAGGATCACACAGTTGATGGAAGAACAAGAGAACAGATTGAAACTATTTAACACTAGAGACCCTGATGTCGAAGCTACAAGAACATTAGAGGAGCCACAAAAAACTGAAGTACCTATCCCAGATAAAGAAGAGGTGTTACCCCTGAATCCTAGGAGAGAATCTCAACAACGCGAAGTGACTATGTCTATAGAAAATAAGAATCAAAATGGGAAAAGGACCACCGAGACAAAGCTCACTGGAAAGAAGGCTAGGAAGCTAAGTAAGAAGAGGGCTAAGATTGAAAAGTTATAGAAGGTTCCAGAGGGAACTTCGCAGACAGAAAAATTACAGAATTGGAGCTTCGCCGGGGTATCAGAACAACGACATATGACACTTCACCGTGGTGAAGCAATATAACCGTTGGGGACCGGTATATCCATTCGACCGACGCTCTGAACGGGTCAGAAAGCATTTATGGGTTACCACTAAACCGTTAGACTGCGCCATAATGGGTAGAACAGAGTTAATGAAAGCCTCATAACCGTTGCAAGCAAACCGTTAGCAAGTTTCCTATTTAGTCTTTCGTGCCATGCACCGAGAACACTTTTGCTAACTGAGAGTTTTTTAGCCCACAGACTAAGTGAATTACTTACAGTGATCATTGCATTCTAGTGCAATGTCTGAGCTAATCATGATCCCAATCATTTTCATCCCAAGCGCGTATGTCCGACGATCTCATCGCAATCGAGAAATCAGTAACATAAGTTCTCATCGACTTAATGACTGAGAGAGTCATGTCGGAGAGAGGAATGTCTACAAGTGTGCAAACATCATCGACGAGGGGACTGCCAACCTCCCCATCCACTGCTCGAGTCAGACCATCCCGGCCAGTAAACAAAAAGCAAACTAAGCATAGGGATGATCTTGCGAATACTAAGTTAATCCCGAGCATTCTACCCACCTACCTGCCACCCCTGAGCGGCGAGATCAATCGGGACAGTGTACCCTGAGATTTTGAGTACCCATTGGTCACTGTGTACCTCCTGAAAAGGGTACGCGCATTTTGCGCTGATCAAGATAAAATCGCAGCGTTGAAGTTTAGTGAATTCAACCTCGGCGACAGGAAGGTCTACAGCATGCTCGCCCCGCATAAGTACTTGACCAAGACCAAAGGGAAGAATTTGAAGATCGTCCCTCAATCATGGACCCATAACCTCGTGCAGTCCACACTGCTTAACGTAATGAAGATCCCACACTTTGACAGACATCAGGAAGTGAATGCATGCGTCAAGTTGCTGTTGTCCTGCTACCATGGAGCTTACTTGTGGTTGAACCACCGCATTATAGTGGCTCCAACTCTGATCAATCGGATCACAGGACTTAGTATGCAAGGCCCTGACCCATAGGAGTTCTACCATAGAAAGACTGTAGATCACACTCTTGTGCAGAAGATAAAAGACACCTACGGACATGTAGAGAAGGGTACACGAGGCTACAAGGTAGCCTCTATCCAGAGTGGCACAGTGTGCCTTGCCTGTCAGTTGATCATAGGCAAGCTAGTTCACAAGAATTGACCCACTCAAGTCACGGGGTTTGTAGTTGACCTCACAGGGAAGTGCACAGAAGGATTGCAGATGAATTGGGCACAGTACCTGGTCAACTAGCTAGAGCTTGATTGCAGGGAAGCACAAGACCAAGGATATGAGTTCCACTTCAATTGGCTTCTCATACTGATCGCATTCATCACATGGGAGATGCCAGAAGGTGCGACCTTCCTGGACATCGAGTCGTTTGAACCCCTAGCCGCGAAGTTCAATACACTATGGTACTCAAACGACATGAGCAAGCAGTGGCAGTGAAATTCCATAGTCCACACATATTACAACCAGCTGAAGACAACTATCCAATCTGAGCCTCAGATAACCCCAAAAACCCTCCACAGGTTCAGACCCTTGATGAAATTTAGGGAGACCGCCACTTCATCTATATCACAACGCACGCTGATGAGCACAAACAACAACTACAGTCATACTATAAGTTGATAGAGGATGACTTGGAAGAAATCACCAAGGAATGGTTGGTGGACCTCCTCATTGCAGCAGATCCTGTGGAGATGTCTGACATTGAAAGTCCAGAAGCAACGCATGAGACACTTGGACCGAGAAAGACAAAGAAGAATGAGGACGCCCAAGATGTAGACAACACATCTGCGAAGACTGCTTCCATCTCACCAGGAGGAGATGACAGAGAAATAGATGGCGCAGGAGTTGAACCGAAGAAAGGAGAGGTTACACTGCCTAGAGACGAGGAAGACCCATCGAAGAAAAGGAAGGTTTCCCCTCTGAAACCTTCTTCAAGGAAGAAATCAAAAGCAACCAGGACCAAATTTGAGACCACCCTCACCTAAGATGACTTCGACTTCATTGTTGCAGCATTGAACGATGCTTCGCTAGAGATAGCATACAAGCAAGAAGCTAAGCAAGAGGAGGTGCTCATTCGGATTAAGATGAGCTCCAACGAGTGCAACAGGCATTGCATCCCAGCCGTGCAGTTTCTACTGCGCCTCTGCCATCAGGAACAATAGAACTAGGTGATGAGCTAGCCCAACTACACCGCATTGCTAATTCAGTAGAAGCTCACCTTCGACGAGCTCAGGAAGAGACAACACAAGCCACCTAGGATTTAGCACAAGTATAGAAAGACCTTGATGAGAAACGCAACGCCACAGAACAAGAAAAGCTTGCTCTCCAAGCAAGATGGGACGAGGAGAAAGCACAATTACAACAAAGCAAGGAACAATTGCGTGCAGAGCAACTTGAAGTAAAAGAACTGGTCAACAGAGCACTCCGCTCTGTGACAGTTATCGAAGTAAAAATTGAAGAGCAAGTTCAACAGTAGGTGGCACAACTGGAAGAAGTGATCCAGAAGCTCTAGTAATGAATCATAGATCTAGAGATCCGCGCAGTGCCTGAAACCCCTCAAGAGATAAGGGACCAAAGAGAAACAACTGCCCGCAGTGCAGTTGACAGATTAAAAGCTCTTTCCCTGGAGTGCAAGAATATGAGCAACCAGAGTGCCCAGACATATGAAAACCTCGCCAAAAATCTAGAATTATAGGCACTGGAGTCGCAGCTTCAAGAAGCAAAATTGCACACAGACACGCTACAGGCACAGCTGAAGGCCTTGTCACCCGTGGAAAGAATGAAGCGGTCTTAGGAACAACGCATGGCCCGACAACAGATACATTTGATTGAAAGTAAATTGATGGAAGTCACTCAACAAATTCAGCCTGTGCAAGACAAGGCATGCCTATTGTTTACATAAGTAGAAAGCCAAGGAGCAGAGATAGAGCAGGTTGTCCTCGTAGCAGAACAATGCCTAGAAGGGCCAGTGAATGATGCATTGACCAAAGAGTTCGCTGAGCAAGAGGTCATCGCAAAGCAGCAGTTTGAAGTAGCTCGAGCTATGATCGAGGCCTTTGAGACAGAATTAATCAAACCAGAGTGACTCGAGATGAGTCACAGGTGAGTGTTGGGGGCCTGTTGGCCCTTGACCAAGTTTTGGGGAGTTTCTTGGTCATGTTGACCTATTTTGGGACTTCGACAGCCTATCGAAGGAGAAGCGCAAGACGAAGTGGAGATCACAGGATCTCGTCCCCCTTTTGGGCCCCTTTTTGGGTTTTTGGGAATATGTAACAGGAATGGGATGTCGGCCCATGGGTTTACCCATGTTTAGGCCTATTTTGTATCTATAAATAGATATCTATAGGCATAGATATAAAAGGAGAGGTCGATCGACATCTATGTGATGTTATGCTGAGTGCTAGAGTGGATTGTAAGTGCTTAGTGCATGATTGTAATAGACTTGCAGAGCTAAGTGCAAGTGGTGTGCTGTAGCGCAATGAAGAAGGATATAGCGAGTTGCACAGATCTTTTGTCCTATGCGAAGAAGGGTTTTGATGCTCTGTGCTGTAACTGATTGGATGAAGCTAATAAAGAAGAAGAGTTGGTGGTCATAGCCCCAGGGTGGGGGTGAACCACGTAAACAATATGTTATGTTGCTTTGTGCATTGCTTTGATGTGTTTATATCTTTTTTTGCTAAGTACTTATAGATGATTAGATAGATATGCTCATGCGTAGTGCTTATTGTATCTGAGAATGTTAGATCTGATCTATATAGTCATGCTTAGTGCTTGATATAATCGATCTAGTTCAAGTTATCTATGCTAAGTGCTTAAAAGCTATAGACTAGTGCAAATGCTGTGAAGCTTTTTTTTATCAACGAAGTGGATATCGATTGCATATTAAGGATCTGACGGTGCTAAGTGTTTTATTGAGTAAGTAATCACATATCTGTGTCCCAACTAAGGTTGCAGACACCTGAGTCTAGCAACCACCCTTGCCTCTACCTCAAGTGAGACTTCACTTGCTTCGCAGGTGTTGCCGAAAGGGCTGATAGTTAGGGTTTTGTTGGTGCGCTGTTGTAGCGTTGAACCCTGGGTCTGCCCCTATGCCAACATCTTGAGTCTGAGTTTTTCTTCTCCAAGCTGCTTGAAGGCCCGATGCCCATAGCAGTCTTTCCCACCTTTCTTACTAAGTCTTCCCTCTGCTCACACTTAAACTCAATTCACTGACTGAAGTTAGTTGTGGCCCTCACTTCCCTGTGCATTACTTGTCCAGTTCTATGTTGAAATCATTCATGTATTGAGTTTTCCCCATTTGACCTCCACTCACATAAATCAAACATCCACCAAACATTCTGATGGGTATTGGGCTTATCCTCCCGTAATCTAAGGGTGACTTCAAGTGCTAACACTGTGTAATATTTGTTATAATCTTATTACAAAACTTTTGGCCAATAGGATTAAACCATTCATGACTTGCCTTATCTCGGAGGAACAACTGGGCTTCATCAAAGATCGAAAGATACTGGATGCTATTGGATCAGCATAAGAGGTGCTACACATCATAAAACAAAAGAAATTACAATCTCCGATCTTAAAGCTTGATCTTAAAAAAGATTTTGACTGTATCAACTGGGACTATCTTAGGTTGATATTACTACAATCTGGTTTTGGCCTTCCATTCACAAATTGGATCATGGGGTGCGTGTTTAGTGCGACTATTGCTGTCCTAGCTAACAGAGAAGCCACATCCTTCTTTTCAAATGAAAGAGGTCCACGATAGGGATGTCCTCTTTCCCCTCTCTTATTTATATTGGCCTTGGAAGGTTTGAGTATTCTTCTCATGTTGAGTCAGCGTGAAGGGATTATTACTGGCATTAAAGTATCAAGATTGGTAAAAGTTTTGCACTTATTCTTCGTGGATGATATCATCATATCCACAAAAGAGGACCCAAGAGAATGGAAGGAAATTAAATCGATTATGAACCTCTTTCGTCGAGCTTCAGGATTACAGATTAATGAGTCAAAATCCACCTTTCACTATTCTGGATTACTGGCGGTAGACGTTGAGACTTTTAAGATAATCTTTCCATTCGATTACCATGCGATCTCACTGGGTCTGAGATATCTCGGCTACTTCCTTAAGCCGGATTGTTACAAAGCAACTGATTGGAACTGGATTCTTATAAAATTTGAAAAAAGAATTGCAGATTGGTGCAATCGCTACCTCACTATGGGTGGAAGATTCATACTTTTAAAATCAGTGTTGGAAGGCCAGGAAGTCTATTGGATCGCTCTTGATACCATTCCTCGCTCCATCTTGAATAAGATCAGACAAATGATGTATTCTTTTCTTTGGACAGGCGAAAACAATAAATGTTCTCTTCATCTTTGTCATTTGGATATTATCGCAAAGCTAAAAGCAGTAGGTGGTTGGGGACTTCACAATCTTGCACTTTTGAAACAAGATTTGGTGACAAAAACTCTTTGGCAAGTTTTGACACAGGATGGTATTTGGCATTGTATTATACATGGAAAATATATTACTCCTTTTTCACTTGCAAGTTGGCTCAGACTCCTAGATATTTGCCCCTCTAGCGCCTCTCCGATCTGGAGATCTCTCTTAAAAAATCTTCCATTTATTCACCACTGGATTTGCTGGAAACCCGGCTCGGGACATTCTATTCATATAGGTAGGGATGCTATATTGGGCCTTGGGTCCACTGCTTTTATCTCATTCGGTTTACTGAATTATCTTCGAGATATAAAAAATTTCTTCCTTTTCCAAGCCCGACACACCTCTGATTGCGGGTTTACATGCACAAATTGGAAATCTAGCTCTGATTTGGGATTCACGGGGGAACTTGCACTGGAATGGAAGTCTTACTGCTTGACACTTCTTGGAGCAGGGATTCGACTAAATTTAGTGGAAGACACTCTTCATTGGATTGGCAGTGACCGATCTGGTCATTTGACTATTAAGAATGTTTACAACGTTATTTCCTCCATAATCTGGATAAATAAATGCATGGGATGGAGGCGAAACTTATGGCACTGGTCTCTTCCTTTAAAAATAAAATTCTTCATATGGTTAGTTGCAAATGACAAGATCCTGACCTGGGACATTCTACTTCGTCGGGGTTGGGAGGGACCCAACATGTGCATTCTCTGTCGTAACAATTTTTAATCCATCTCCCACATCGTTTTGGACTGCACTTTCACCAAACTGGTATGGCACAAGCTTACACTAGTCCTAAATCTCCAAAATATGTGGACGGGAACAACCTTACACGATTGCTTGGAGAATTGGGCATTGGTGGATTTCACTCTTCCTCATATTCCAACTATAGTCTGTTGGTTTATTTGGCTTACTCGCAACAGGGTGATATTTGAAAATACATCCATCTCCTTAAATTTTGTTTGTTTCAGAATATTGGGAGAGCTAAAAATTGAAAAGAAAAAGAGGATCTATGCCCCTCGATTTATTCAGCCTATTCTTCAAATGAATGGAAATAATGCATGGTTTGATGGAGCATATCAAAATTCTGGCCTACAATGCAGGGCGGGCGGGTTGATTCTTCATTTTGATGGCACTAAGATCACTTGGACCTACAACTGTGGAGCATGATCAAATACCAAGGCATAACTTCTCGGTGTCTGGGCCACTCTTCTACCGGCTTCCCGTCATAATATTATGGATCTTCATGTGAGGGGGGACTCCAAGATCATTATTGACTGGCTAAACAAAAAGGGACAACTTCAAGTTATCGCTCTAGAATGTTGGAAAGATAGGATCACTGAGCTCATCCAAGATTTCTCTCAGATCAATTTTTCTCATATATACACGGAATTAAATGTGGAGGCAAATTATCTGTCAAAAAATGCACTATCAAAACTAATTGACACATTGATGTATCAACATTGGAGAGATGGACTTGGGAGTCCTCCTCAATGTATCATCCTCTTTTAGTTATGATTTTTGCATGATCTTGCATATATTTTGTATCATCCTATGTTTTGAAGGTTTTGAACCTTTTGTCGTCTTGATAGATCAGAGATGATAGGATCTGATAGGTATATCTATCTCCATATTATATGGGTTCAACTTCTATTGTAAGGAACATTATATTGGAACAATTACGATATGTAAGGGAACAATATTTATTCTTTTTTAAGGGCCTGATCTGTATATTTTTGGTTTTAAAAAACCAGATATAATACAAGTAAAAATTTTCTTTTGGAAAAAAAAGACTTACAAGTGGATAAAAAGAGGCTGATGTGTTGCATGCATTTCAATCACTGTTTCAAGTACTTGTTCAAGTTGAACCATTACATCAAGGTCATGTCCAAACTTAGCCATTACTTCATGTTCAAAATCAATCATTGCTCCAAGTTCAAGTTCACGTTCAAACATCATCTCAAGTTCAAGCTTCTCCTTTTCATTTTTTTTGGAATAGATTTTTATGAATTCCAAATGAACACTATTTTCTCATGCTTCATTTATTTCTAGCTTCAAAGCATTTATAAGATTCAAAAAATTATAAAATGAAAGACACCATTATTTATTACAAAAGACTAACAGTGAAAATGCTAAGCAACCAACACAATGTAACATTGAATAATTCTCTATATTATATAATGAAATTATTATAAATCAAATAATTTCTAAAGAATTAAATATTTTAAATATAAAACATTTTTTTTTTAAATATAAAATATTTTTTAAAATGACAATGCCAAATTAATAATAATTTTGAAAAACCTCTTTTAAAATCTTTAATACTTGAATTGAAAATCTTTAATACTTTAAGTTGGCTCAACTTTATTAAATATTTAAATCTTCAATGTCAATTCGTACTTCTTTAAGCTTGTTGTTTTCTATGATTGTGTGATCATAGAGACATCATATGAACAAACATGGTTATGAAGAAACACAGTTTTAAAGAGGATTTTGAGCAAGTGTTGGGCACAAGCCCATTTTGGGGAAAAGGCACAATGTGGAGGAAAGATAGTTGGCAGAAAAGCATACGAGGCGCGCATGCAAGAAGAAGGGAAATAAAGACAACTGGCAGGAAAACCAGCGGAGGAAAGCGCGCATGCGGAGGAGAAAAGCGCGCAAGGCCAACATGCAAGAAGACCTAACTAGGTTAGGGTTTTGGTAAGAGAATGTAACGACTGATGAGCCAAGAATAGATATAAATAAACACCTAGGAGGTCTAGGGGGGGTTCGGTGTCTTTGATAGTTGTTATGAGTTACTCACACGATATAGAGTAACATGTCTATAACCCAAATATGATATGATACCTTTTTGTAAGTTGTTGATCTATGGGAGGTAAAAGTGACTAGACCTTGAGGGTTAGATCACAGGTTGAGGAGCCTGGTGCGATCTAGTTAGCCTAAAAAAGGTCGAGGAGTTTGTTTTGTGAATATATGAATAGAGTTGTAGTGCGCACGACGCCATATATGACAGAACCATAATAAAAGAGCCTTAGAGCCAAATCTTTGTGGACGTAGCCCAGGAGGGGGTGAACCACGGTAAATCATGTGTTGTGTGGAATGACTATTGTTTACATCTTTGTTGTTAATGGTTAAATCTTAGATGAATTCTTTGATGAAGTAGTTAGATCTCTTGATTTATGTGCATGCCTAAGGAACAACAGAATAACTAAGATCGATGAATGACAAAATATTTCTTTAGTAGCTAGATAGAACTTTCAACACGCAACTAACAAATCCCCACTTAATCTTGGAATGCAAGCACTTGAGCATTGTAGTCACCCATTAAGACTATATTGGATGAGACTGCGTAGTGCACTTTATGCGCTGCGCTGCCTTCTGATTTACCAGGAGGGCCGATAGTTTTAGAGGATTTGTTGGATCCCTAGTAGACCTGGTGATCTAGGTGGATATCAATGGCCACCCACCTTTTCCAACTGGCTCAAAACAATTTTCTGGCAATTTTGGTAATTTACTATTTTTAGCAGTTTTTAACTTCTGGGGCCATTTTGAGGGCCTAAATGAAAGTTTTTAGGGATCGGGTTTCTCAATGATAGATGAAGGCATGATTGAGCCCCCAAAATGAATCTCCTCGATGATACCTTTCTAGCGAGCTATCATGCACCTAAAACGAAGATCGTATACAAAAGTTACGACCCTGGGAAGTTGATGTACTAACTTACCCAAACGGGGCCCACATGACTTTTGGCGCTTCATCTCCTAGGGTTAGTTTTTTGGATGTCTAGGGTTTTTGGCATTCTTGTTTATTGTAAAAAGGCCTTCAGAGCCTCATTGTAATCATCTTCTTGGGAATGCGAGTAGTCGTCACATCTCTTCTCAAAGATAAGCTACCACCATTCTAGTGAGTCTTTCACTCTGTATTTTTACAGTGTCTGTACATTTTTTTCATTAATAGAAATCATGTATTACTGTATATCTGTGTTTATGGTTGCATCTCTGATACATTTATGTTATATTGTTAGATATCCGGTATATCTCTATATATTTCTTTATTATATCTCCACTCTCATTTCGTGCCGAAAATAATCCGGATCACCTGGACCTGGGTCAATCATATTTAAAGGAATAACTCAAATAAAAGCAACCAACAAATGGTTCCATTTCCGGTTGGAACAATATAGGATTGAGTAGATGGGATCTGTTGAAGATCTGTTAAAATAATGTAATATCTGTGGAAGGCAGGTCAAAAGAATATTGAATTAGACGATAAGAAGGTCAGAAGAATGCGCCGCTAGAAGGGGATGTTGAGACCATGGAATCCCACAAAAGCAGAGATCGAAAGCTGGCTGAAGACAAAGGAGATAGAGTTTGCACAGACAGATAACAAAAACCCTAGACTAACACCGCACAAATATCTTGAGAAGTATGTGTTTACTGATATGCATGAAGTCTTTTTCTGTGATTTTCCACACTTATTGCAGTAGTGGATATTGAGGTTGAAGTATAACCATGCAACAAACTAGATCCGATAGTTAGAGTGGACTACAGTTCAGATCGCGCAGCTACAGCAGGTGAATAACAAATTCACCTGCGCAGTAGATTTTTGGCTGGACAGTATTGTAGCAGGCTTTATAACATAATTTGTAGTAGATACAACGAAGTCGTACAATGAAGCAGAGCAAGAGTTTCTATGAGGACCTCGTGGAAGGTATATTAGATCATTGTATACTTCTATTAAGATATTACTCTATAACAAAGGTGTAATGACAATGGAGTTAGACAACTAAAATTCCCTGCGTGCATGGGGGAATGGGGGAAGCACTGACAAAAAAAGGAGAAATGGAAGGAGAAAATGATAAAGGAAAGAAGGAGGAATCCTTGGACCCAATCATGATGGAGGATGACTCGACCAAGTGGATCATGGCGACAACTGGAAAGACGCGCAGTGGAGTACCCTACCAATACAAGGTGAATACCAAGAAGAGAGCCATAGCCACGAGGGAAGGCTTGGCAAGTGATGAAGAGGAGGTAGAGGATCTCTGGGCTGTGGAGCAGATTGATGAAATCTTGCGCGCAACATATGAGAGGAAGACAAGAGGTCCAAGAGCGGGAATAGAAGCCAACAATCCTATCCATATTAATGTCAGTGTGGAACCCATAAACCCATGTGCGACTAACACACCAAAAAAAACACCACCATTTAGGTAATCGAATTTCAAAAGAAGGAAGACAGCAGGAAGTACATCTACATAAGGAATGACAACTGGGGGAGCTAGTTTAGGCAACATTAGTCAAGTATCTACACCGCGTGGAGGTAGCAGTTCAACATTCAAGATGGTAGGACACAATCCCACCATCGGGTTACCAAAATTTCAAGGAGAGGCAGCAGAAGACCCTGAGAAACACTTGTTCATTTGTGCAAAGATCTGGGAAGCAAAATAGATCACTGATGAAGAGACTAAACTTGCGTAGCTAGCTATCACACTAAGAGACCGCACATTAGACTAGTACATGAGTCTAGATGTAAAAAATGCACCTGGGATGACAAGGACACTGACGACATTAAGAAATTATTGATTAATGAGTTTCAAAAGACGAGCTTAGAGGATGAATACATGAACGAGATGATAGAAATCCGACATAAACTAGGATAATTTGTCTGGGAAATTGACCAGCGATTTAAGCGTCTCAAAGGGAAATTGAGGTATTCCATGACTGATATGTAGCATAGGCATTTTTTTGTGAATTCTTTGTTACCACACCTGAAATACCCACTCAGACAACATAAATTCCAATCTCAAGCAGAGGCTCTTCAGGTAGCCTTACAAATGGAGGAGAATCAATACCACAAGACAGATCCAACTATAGAGGAGTTGAAGGAGGATTTGAAGAATCTTACCTTCCAACTCAATTAGAATAAGGGCAAGGACAAGCGAGAAGTTGTTTGGTGTACCACATGTAGAACAGAAGGGCACCATAAGAACAAATGTCCAACATTCACGCAGTATATGGCAACAGGGATGCCAAATCCATTGTCGACAGAAGGAACCTAGTGTGAAATTTGCAAGACACACAGGCATGATCCATATCATTGTCCTATGATGAAGAAATACTAGACAGTCCCAAAGAGCTCATATTGCAACTTTTTCAAATCAGTAGGCCACGATGACAAAGACTGCATAACCATGGATCTGATGCAGGAAAGGACATCAGACACATATAGGGTGCAATCCGAAATGATGACAGGTTAAGATGTACCTCAGTTTAATCAGGGACCACAATAGTATAATACTGTGCCACAACCGTATAACAACGCACAACTGCAGTATAACAATGCGTAGCCCCAGTATAACCCTATGTAGTATAATCAGGGACATCAATACAATACACCGCATAGAGATTGTGTTGGGTATAGAGGGGGAGGACGAGGCATAGGAGGCTTTGGACGCGATAGAGGTCCAGTAGTGTGCCATAACTGCCAACAACCAGGGCACTATGCAAGAGAATTCCCTATACCACTGGCGACATTCATGTATTGTCACGCAACAAATCACGATACAGAGGATTGCACCACATTGTTGGGGAAGATACAGGAGAAACAAAATCAGAACAATTAGAATGTACAATGGATCTCTACAGAAGCTAGAGAAGATGGTAGGAACATCAACATAGTGACGCGCGGAGGTGTTAAAACAAGAGATGATGCGGCTAAATAGGAACCAGTACAACACTAGTGGATTAAGAAAAATAATAAGCCACCCAAGTGATTTGATGCAGAAAAGGAGAAGGATACCTTTAAGGAGGTCAGACAAAAATTTCCCAAGAAGAATGTTGCATCTACATCTACCGCAAAGCATACCTAGGATGTCCCAATGTATGAAATGTTGTCTGCATTGGACCATACCAGTGAAGTCCACCCGGGAAACCAAGTAAGTTGTATTAAATCTTTCCTGCAATCTTGTATTCAAGTATTTAAGGATCCATCATCTGTTATAGTATTACAGAATCTGTTAGATAGATGTACCACAAACTCTAAGGGAAAGTTAGAATAGAGGATAGTCAATCACCTCCATGCCAAAAGGAGAACCAACAAAGAGTTTAGATTGAATGACAACATCAGAGATTTTAACATGGGCAGTGTGATATTAGATATGGGATATGAAGTAAATTTGTTGCCAAAAAAGACATGACAATGCATGGGAGAACCTACCTTAAGCTACTCACCAATCCAACTGAAGTTAGCAAACCAACACAAAGTTCTACCAATAGGGAGGCTAAAAGGAGTGACAGTAGATTTGGACGAAGTGTGCACTAAGGTAGATTTCGAAGTGATCGAAATCGTGGATGGCACAACACCATATCCAACATTACTGGGATTGGATTGGACATTTGACAATCAGGCGATAATCAACCTGAAAACTAGGAAGATGACATTTGAGTCAAGCGAATACAGGGTTATCGTGCCTCTAGATCCATCAGAAGTCAAAATATTTGTGGAACCAACATGTTTAGACCTGGAAGAAATTAACTAGTTGTATTGGACCACTGCATGCATTGAAGATTACATCAATCCAACTGTCGATGGTGTAATTAGCTGGAGAAGTATCACATCATGTGCTTTCGAATCATACACAAGTCTGGAGAATTGGCAACAACGCCTACATGAGGTCTCAACCAGAAGATGTGCTTGAATAAACCACGTAGTAAGATGGGTTGGGACAAAAGTCAGAGAACCTCCAAGTTTCCATGGAATCAACGACTTGGAAGAATTCCTAACGACATATGAAGACGAAGTATCAGATAGTCAAATATTGTTGGCTCTCGACATTGCACTTAAGGCTACACCTGCAAGATGGTGGGGCATGCAAAAAGAAACAATCAAGGACTGGTACCAATGTAAACGGTTACTGGGCATCAGGTTTGGCGCAGAACAAAGAAGCAACCAACAACATAAATATGATGGACAGGGGGCACCAAGAGAACACTTGGAGAAGTGCAGAGTGCTATGGAAGATGACACCCCCAGAAGAGTGGCCTCATCATTTTGTACACATGTTAGAGGGAATCCCGACAAACTGGTATACAGACCAGGAACTGCGCAGAGGAACTACAAGTTGGACATTACTACAACAAAACTTTACAGTCAGTTTCTCATTTGAACATGAGAACCCCAACATAGATGCAACACTTAAGCAAATAAGAGGGGTAATATTCATTAAGGAACCAGAAGTTGAACTCATGACAGAAAAACAACATCAGAACATACAAACAATGAAAGAACTGTTGTCATGTTACCATGTGCAGGAAGAAGCACTAGATGAAGACGATATGCACGATATTCAGATTAAGGAAGTTGAAGGCGAAAGAGAAGTGGAAGGTCCACCTCTAGAATCAAAAGTAATTGTTGTGCCAATCAAGGTAAAGAAAGTCAACATTGGGACAGATGAGAATCCCAAGATGGCCAACATTGGAGACTACTGGGATGAGCAAACAGTGGACAAGATAACAAAATTACTGCACGAGTACAGTGACCTGTTCCCAAAGAATTTTACTGAAATGAAGGGTATTGCAGAAGAACTTGGAGAGATGAAGATCCCTCTCAAACTAGAGACAAGACCTGTCAGACAAAGGCCTTACATATTGAACCCCATCTACAAGTAGAAGGTAATATCAGAAATCGACAGAATGTTGGAAGAAATAATTATAGAATCAGTAGAAGAATCAGAATGGATAAGCCCGATGGTAGTTTAGGAGAAAAATCAAGGAGACATAAGAATCTGTGTAGATCTGAGAAAGCTCAATGATGCCTTCCTACATGACCCCTTCCCTACACCCTTTACAGATGAAGTCCTAGAAAATGTGGGAGGCCATGAAGCATACTCATTCACTGATGGATTCTCAAGCTACCACCAAATCAAGATAACACCAAAAGATCAATACAAGACTACCTTTGCAATAGAATGGGGATCCTACCAGTACACAGTCATGCATTTTGGGCTGAAAAATGCACCAACAATTTTATCTAGAGTAGTCATTGCTGCCTTCAAAGAATTCATCCATCAGTTTCTGGAGGTATATTTGGATGATTGGACAATATACAGCCTGTTGAAGGATCATGTAGAGGTGTTGAGGCTGATGTTAGAAAGATGCAGACAATGCCAAATATCCTTGAACATTAAGAAATGTATATTTGGAACACCCTTTGGAATTCTATTAGGTCACATAGTATGTAGACAAGGTTTGATCGTGGATCCTGCAAAGATTGCAGTAATTGTGAACTTACCACCACCGAAATCAGTGCGCCAACTGAGGGCCACATTAGGAAATACATGATATTACAGAAAATTCATCAAGGGGTATGCACAGATCACTATGTCGATGGAGACACTACTTAAGAAGGATACTAAATTCCAGTGGAATGAGAGTTGTTAGCAAGGATTAGATACCCTGAAGGAGAAGATGGTCACAACACCCATCTTAGTATTTCCAGATTGGGAGAAGAAATTCCATGTGCATGTAGATGCATCAACCATAGCTTTGGGAGCTATTATGGCGCAACCGAGAATAGGGGATTTGGACCATCCCATAGCATTTGCAAGCAAGAAATTGTCAGACTCCGAGAAGAACTACAACACTATAGAGCGAGAAGGCCTGGTAATGGTATATGCACTCCAAAAGTTCAAGCATTACCTACTTGGAAAACATTTTAAGATGTTCATAGATCATTCAGCTCTTAAGTACCTAGTCAACAAGCCAATGTTGGGGGGGATAATCTATCGATGGTTAATCATGTTTCAAGAATTTGACTTTGAAGTCATAGTGAAACCAGGGAAGATGAATGTAGGACCTGATCACTTATCAAGGGTCACCAATGGAGAGGAGCCTACAAATTTAGAAGATACCTTCCCTGATGTGCAATTATTTTCAGTTCAGACAACAGATGATTATTTTGCTGAGATTATTGAGTATTTAAGTATAGGGACTGCGCCATATGAATTTAACACCACGCAGAGGAAGAATCTGGTTGTTCGAGCAGTTAACTACCAGTGGATCGCCGGGCACTTATATAAGATGGGGGAAAACAACATCTTGAGAATATGCGTGCTAGAACATGAAAGGCCTAGGATACTGGCAGAAGCCCATTAAGGAATAGTGGGAGGACACTATGCAGGCAAAGCTACTGCGCAGAAGGTATTGCACATGGGATTATGGTGGCCAACTATTCATAGAGATGCAAAGGAATATTTTCAACAATGTGATGTTTGTCAGAGGGTTGGCAAACTAAACAAACGGGATGAGATGCCCTTACATCCACAAGTGATGCTACAAGTGTTTGAAAAATGGGCTATCGATTTTGTTGGGCCAATTTACCCACCCGCAAGAAGATCAGGCGCACGATACATTATCACTGCGCCAAAATACCTCTCAAGATGGGCAGAGGCAACACCAATTAAAGATTGCAGCGCAGAGACGACAACACACTTCTTGTTTGAATAGGTGGTCACCAGATTTGGATGTCCGAGGATCTTGATGAGTGACCAAGGCACTCACTTTATCAACAATACTATCGGAGCTCTGACTGAAGAATTCAAGGTTTACCATCAGAAAAGTACACCATACCATCCTCAGGCAAATGGAACAGTGGAAGCCTTCAACAAGATTCTAGAGAATGCCCTAACCAAGATTTGCAATGTCAACAAGGATGAATGGGATTCAAAGATACCAGTAGTACTATGGGCATAGAGAACTACCTATAAGAAGTTGACAGGGAAGACACCATTTAGATTTTTGTATGGACAAGAAGCAGTGGTGCCACTAAAACTCCTGTTACCAAGTCTGCGTGTTGAAACAATTACAAACATGACAGAACGAGGCACAGTACAAGAAAGACTAAGTCAACTGATGCACATGGAAGAAGATAGGATTCTAGCAGGCTTTCACCAAGAAGTATAGAAAGTAAGGGACAAATCTTGGCATGACCGATATATGAAGAGAAAAAGTTCAAGGAAGGATACCTAGTCCTACTATATGACAACAAGTTTTTTCAACATCCAAGAAAGTTCAGAATGCATTGGTTGGGACCATAATAGGTCAAGACTGTCACAGATGGAGGAGCTGTATAGTTGAAGGACTTAGGAGGCACATAACTCAAAGGGATGATCAATGGGAGTCAACTGAAGCTATACAAGGATAGTTGACCACCAACAACTTAACAGTTACCGTGCAGTAGAAAAATAAAAAATAAAAAAACCACATGGAAATCCACACGCCCAACAGTGCAAATCAGTGCGACGAAAGAAGAATAATGCGCCATAAGGAAAGGGTATAGAAGCTAAGGACTTTGCATGCCCAAAACACCCAGCGTGCTGCAAAAAGGACCGATGGTTAGACAACGCGACAATTTTGAAGATGACGATTTGGAAATCAGGCGCCAACTGGCTAGAGTAGGTGAAATTGCGACAGCCTGTACATAGAGGTAAAGATCGTAGCACGACGAAAAAGAAAAAAGTTTGAAAACAAGACGCAAAGGACAACAATTAACACGTACAACGTTACCACGTGCAAGACAAGCCGCCAAAAGTGAAAAAGGGACAACTATTAGTGCAGAATAGTTGTCACTCCGTTGTCCCGCTATAAAGTTGGAAAAAGGGGGGAAAGGCAAGTCATTGTGTTAATTGCCAAAGAGAAGAACGCAGAGTCGAGTGAGAGAGCGATAGAGCATAAATTCGACAGAGTAGTCATCGAGTCCATAGATTTCAACACTAGATCACGTTGCAATGTCACCACCATGAGTTGGAGAGTCAGACATGGCCGAGAGGAACACACACAGTATTGATCGCGTGACAGAAGCAAGGGAGCAGGTGACATCGATAGTGGTGGATGTGGATGAACTCCACACCCCAGAGTATGAAACAAACTCGGTAATGACAGAGGAGGAGCAAAACCCTGCGTAAGAGGTCGGGCAGATGGAGGAGGACCTTGAAAGAACAGAGTATGATACTTCGTGGGGGCAAGGGAAATGACAGACCGAGCCAATCACGGGTTCAATGCCACAGAGCCACAAACCAGAGGTATCACAGGCCACAGTATACGAGGGTGTGCCAGAGGTGGGGGCCTCATCCCCACAAGCCAAGCGGAAGGGCCAAGCTGAGAGTAGCGTGCATGGAGGGTCACAATCGCAAGCAGAAGGGACCCTGGTTTTGCCAAAACTTTCGAGCGAAGTGCAAGTTGATGACGACATGGTCGGTGGAGTCACTGCCATCAAATACTCCGACCATGATGTGGCCAATGTCACTAAATTCCCAGACTTGGCGTCGCAGGTCTACCTGGAAAGCAAGTGAGTAGGCTCATCAAGCATGCCACTGATAGAGTCGGTGCATTGGATCCTAGGGCTGTATAATACTGGCATCATGAACTTGCTGGATGCCCCACACTTTGGGAGGGGAAGGCCTATCAACGCCTGCATCAAGCAATTGCTTGCACGTGTCCATGGCAAAATTTTATGGATAGATAGGCTGGTGCCTATCACTGTGGACCTCATCGCAGGAATCACAGGGCTAACCACAGATGGGGAAAAGCCAGAGCAATATTTGGAGGAAAAAACTAAAGCTAAGGCTATCTCGGATGAGATCAAGGATAAGTATGGCGCAGAGTGAGGCAATAGGGGAATCATGATTAGTGACATTAATGATCCTGCGACAAGGTTTGCTACCGAAATCCTCGGGTGTAAACTAATGCACAAGTTCCAAAAAGGGGAAGTACCAACTGGTGTAGTCATCGCCGTCGGGCAGTGTGCAAAGGGGAGCTCGATGAGCTGGCCCCATACCTACTAAATTCATTTTTGGAGGACTGCAAGGATGCACAAGATTGGGGCTCTGAGTTCCACTACTGGTGGTTACTCATCCTCATTGGCCTCATTGGTTGGAAAGAACCGGTCTACAACAAGTACATGGAGATATTAGGGAAGTGTGGCACAATAAAATACATCTTGTTACGCAACAACGCAGACCCCAAGAGAAAGAAAGTGAAAACATATATCTTCGCGAGGTACTTCACAGAGATGCAGGACCTGATTGCAGATACATGGTGCATTACACTAGAGATTGTCCAGGAGTTTGGACATGTTGCCAACTTTAGGGTAACGCACCACAGTTTATGGATGCAAGCCAAGCACGACAAAGCCAAGGAATGGCTACAAATTAACTACTATGTCACGCAGGAAGAAATCCAAAGAGAGGTCCAGGAGTGGCCCAAAGAATGGAAGGTACCCAATATTCCAGCCATGGTACAAAGTGCACGACCTTAGACACAGGACAGACCATCCCCAACGCACCAAACAGGCACCAATGGGGCAGGAACCAAGAAGAGGAATGCCCAACGCCAAAAGGGGGGAAGCACCCCAACCAAGAAGAAACCACGCACACAAACGAGACCACCAAGGGGGTCTACACAGGCTCCACCGTGCACATAACATCCACCAATACACTCAACGGGAGAAGCGCGGACGGAAGAGGCAGATGTAGGGACACAGGAAATCCTTGAGGCGGAAGAGGCAGATGTAGGGACACAGGAAATCCCTGAGGCGGAATAGGCAGATGCAGGGACACACGAAATCCATGAGGAGGGGGAACAAGGGGCAGGAACCTAGGAGATTCCTGAGGTCGGAGCAATAGGGACAACCACTGTAGAGGATACCCAAAGGCCCACTAGTCCTGAGCCATCAACTACCCAGGAGAAGCGGCCAGGGGAGCACACCAGTGGTGGCTGAAAGAAGGCAAAGGAACACAAGCCACAGAGTCATATCTCACTAACTCCAGACAATGTGGACTTAGTGGCGACAACAGTCGAAGAGAGATTGGCTGAAGTATGGGAGAATGTGGAGAATCATAGGGATTCAATCATCGATCAGGTGCAAGAGGTGAAGATTGCGTTGGAGTAGTTAAGGATCGGGGCAACAAATGCACCAAAAGAACCATCCACGCAGGTTAAGGAAGGAGTGCCAGTACCTTAGACAGTGCAGTTTGCAGCATAGCCGAGCGCCAATTTCATCATCACGTCGGAGATGATGTTTATCTATGAAGACACAATGCAGAAACCCCTTAAGGACATCAAGACGTTGGATGTGGCATTGGCCAAGATTCCAACAAAAGCACTGTACAAACTTCAGTTGAGTGTCGCGCAAGAGATTCAGTCCAGGGAAAGAGTGGATGCCACAAACTTACAGATAGCCCAGATAGAGACTATTTTGCTGAAGGAAGCCCTCAACCTTGATGCGCAATAGAAAGAGCAAGCGCAAAATAAATCAGAGGAGATTGAGCAGCAAATCCACATGTTGTTCCAATCAATTCCCAAAAGAACCAACGAGGAGGTAGGGTTGTTGGAAGAGAAGTTATGCAGGATAGAGAAGACTATCCAAGAATACAAGGAGAAGATCAAAGACCTGGGGGAGCGTGTCACACCCACTACTCCTCCATAAGTCAGAGCGCAACAGGAACATGAGGTAAACAAAGTTGCGAAGGCCATTGACCAAAGCATACTGACAGTCACTAAGCTGTTAGAGAAGAGAGCGAAGCTCTAGAATCACCTCCTAGAGGATGGGAACCTCCAAGAACTGCAAGAGAAAGAAACCAACATCCACGCAGTAATGTCGGAGGTAAAGCAATGACAAAAAACAGTGTCCCTTCCAGAAAATATCAAGACTGCTACTAAATTGAAGGCCCTGCAGCTGGAGGAGAAAGCGTTGCAAGCGTAGAAGACAACAAGACAGGCGCTGTTAGAACTCCTGCAAGAAAAGGCGGAACAACAGTTCATGGAGAGTGACGCAGCTAAGAAGAACATTGAGCAGATCGAAGCCGAAGGCAGAGAGATACTCTAGTCTCCTATCACAGAGCCAGTGGTCACCGCTATGACCGACAAGAGAAGTCAGGCTCAACAGGAGTGCCTTCGGATAACAAAGATGTATGATGCACTGCAACAGGCAATATTCAAAGCAGGAAGCAAGCAGTGACAGTGGAATAAGTCAAGCAATGACTCAAGATGAGTCACAATGTCAGTGTTGGGGGACTGTTGGGCACATGTCCATTTTGGGGAAAAGGCACGACGTGGAGGAAAGACAGTTGGAAAAAAATCACGTGAGGCATGCATGCAAGAAGAAGGGAAAGAAAGATAACTAGCAGGAAAAGCAGCGGAAGAAAGCACACATTCAGAGGAGAAAAGCGCGCAAGGTCAGCATGCAAGAAGACCTAACTAGGTTAGGGTTTTGGTAAGAGAATGTAACGGTTGATGAGCCAAGAATAGATATAAATAGACACCTAGGAGGTCTAGGGGGGGTTCGATGTCTTTGATAGTTGTTATGAGTTACTCACACGATATAGAGTAACAGGTATGTAACCCAAATATGTTCCGATACCTTTTTGTAAGCTGTTGAGCTATGGGAGGGAAAAGTGACTAGACCTTGAGGGTTAGATCACAGGCTGAGGAGCTTGGTGCGATCTAGTCAGTCTTGAAAAGGTCGAGGAGTCTATTTTGTGAATATATGAACAGATTTGTAGTGCACGCAATGCCATATATGACAGAACCATAATAAAAGAGCCTTAGATCCAAATCTTTGTGGACGTAACCCAGGAGGGGGTGAACCACGGTAAATCATGTGTTGTGTGGAATGACTATTGTTTACGTCTTTGTTGTTAATGGTTAAATCTTAGATGAATGCTTTGATGAAGTAGTTAGATCTCTTGATTTACATGCATGCCTAAGGAACAACATAATAACTAAGATCGATGAATGAAAGAATATTGGTTTAGTAACTAGATAGAACTCTCAGCGCACAACTAACATATCCCCACTTAATCCTGGACTGCAAGCACTTGAGCATTGCAGTCACCCATTAAGACTATCTCAGGTGAGACTACGCAGTGCACTCTGTGCGTTGTGTTGCCTTCTGGTTTACCAGGAGGGCCGATAGTTTTATAGCCTTTGTTGGATCCCTAGTAGACCTGGACCTGGGTCAATCATATTTAAAGGAATAATTCAGATAAAAGCAACCAACAACAAGCATCTTTACCAAGGTAACCAATAGCCAGTTTCGTATTCAAAAGAGTAACACTTTTATTATTATTAGAAATCATAAATTAAAATAAATAAATATTGATGATGATGATGATTAACGTCCACTAAGACCAAATTGGTCTATCAGACCTTAAGAGGGTAAGTGATTTTTTTTTTTTAAATAAAAAAGGAGAGCCTGCTATAATATATTATCAAAAAACTGTATCAGAATGTACATTGTCAAGAGTCCGAGTCACCCAAAATGCTGCCGGAAACCGGAAACCAACATAGGTACATAGCAAAAACAACTATAAACTAGTGGCACCCGTCCTGCCCGGAGGAAACCAGGACAGGTGCCTAAAGTCTAAGAGAACATAAAACAGTAGCATAAAACTAAAGAGCCATAGAACATGAAAAACCTAGGTGATTAGTGACCTGTCGCCTTCATTTGTCTTCCACGTGGAGCCGGCTGGGATGGCGAAAGACTGCGCACAGAGGGGACATTTTCGCCGTGCTGGAGCGCTAGAGTAAGCATCGAGAAGCATGTCCAGGCGTTGGCCCATGATGAGGGCACGATGCTCCAGGTCAGACATATGGCCTCGAAGCTCAAACACCAAGGGCAGGTGCTCCTCACGGAGGAGAAAGCCATGCAGATCACCACCTTTGTCGTCGGGCGTCCTTCGCTTCGCGTCATCCTGCCCTCCGCTCCATCCTTCCTTTCCCTTTGCACATCCAACATCAAACGCAGATTCCAGGTCCTGCCAAGGAACCTCTTCCACAATGCAACCAGGAAAATCGGCGTCCAAACCCAAATTGTGTTTGCATTCCCCACTGCCAGACCTCACTATGTCGCATGGCGCCTCCATTGTCGTCAGGTCCTCCAAATTCGGGTCCTCCTCTACAATGCAAGCCGGGTACAATTCCTCAGTGCCGCCCTCCAACTTGATGGTGTCCATACTGCTGCGTCCAATTCCCTTTTCGACGATGGTGGAGAGCAGAGCCTTCTCCTCGGCTCGAGCCTTCTTTCTCCACAGTGAAGTAGCCATGACCAGAGCACGTTCGAGGTGCTCTTTGCGCTGTCGCTGCGCCTTGCGGGTGTACCAAGCAGAGCCACAGCGAGGTGTTCCTCGTTTCCTAGTCATGTTGCAGAGCGCTCTCCAGGAAATACACATAGGCTGGGACGAGGGCGGAAGCCAATTGAGAGCACAGGCAGAAGGACTCGCATCAATGCTCCACGAAAGGATGGTGAACCAGGGCGCAAGGAGCGCGAAACTACACCAGAACCTCCAAACGCGGAGCAGAGCTGAGACCGGAGCAAGAGAAAACGAATAATCAGACTGCGAATACCCATGACCGCCTTTAACATCACACTTTCTGAGCTCGTAAATGTTCGCTCGAGGGAGGAGTCCTCCCATCGCAGAGCTGCTGTTATGGCTGTCCTGCATCCTTAATGCGGGTGCTATGGTGACGGCCTCCAACATTTAATCCCCGGCTGAGTGCAAAGCCAGTTGGCACGCCTTCGCCACTTGTCACCCCATACGGGGTTAAGAGGGTAAGTGATTACTTGTGATTCTTTAGAATTTTGTTTCTGTGCACGAAAAACATTAAGATAAGCTTTCCAAGATCACCATACTTTTGTTGAGTTAAGAGGTTAGGACGGTTGGTAGTGTGACAAATATTTTGAAAATGAGATCTAATATGGGTATAGGTTGGACAATCTAAGAGAAAGTGATTTTCATCTTCAACCTTCTTAGTGTCACAAAGGTGACACACTCTTTCATCCCATGGCATTTTAGGAATTGACCAATGCCCAGTTTCACTATGGAGCTAGTGAAAATTTGTTCTTATCTTAACAATGCTTATTTTTTTCTTTACAATAAAATATTATATTAAATAGAAATGTGAATATTTCTAATTAATTAAAGGTTACATTAGATTCATGGATTATGAGATGAAGATATTAGTTTGATATCATTTTTATTTTTTTATTTTGTTTTCAAAATTTTTACAGGAATTAATTAGAAATGATGTCATTGGCAATAAATAAACTTAAACTAGAATCTTACTTGTCATATGGTAATATAGGTTCCCATATTGTCAAATAAAAAAATATCCTACATGCCATGTCACTTTTTCTCGAGTATCAAAGTCATGGTAATAATGTAACAATATTACACTAAGCTATATTAATCTAGTGTTTCTAGTTAAACATTAAAATGCTTATCAATAATTTTTATAGTTAATTGTATTGATGTTATTTGATTATCCATATATATATATATTTGCAAAGACACACAAATTAATTATTGTTAAATATTTTAGCTATTATTCTTATGGCTACCTAAAGTAATATGAACACAATTAAGCTTATAAACCAAATTATAAATGAAATAGATTATGTAATAACCTATATCAATTCAAAAGTAAGATTATGTGTGATTTCCTAGTAAATTTGAATTTTTAAAACTTTAGTTTAAAACTTTGTTGACAAAATAAACTAAATAGAAACTAGTGCTCAAAACTTGTTCAAAGAAATTTTGGGGATTTTTAAATTTCAATTTTAAATTCCAGGTACATGAAGCATAAAATGCACTAAATCTAAATTCAAATATATATGAGAACTGATTTTAATATTAAAAAGATAAAAACTAGAAGCTAGAAATATAAAGTTTTTAAAATTTCAAATGTTTTTGAAGTTTCTTAAATTTTAATTTTTTTAATAAATTCTTTAGTCATAAATATAAATACATTTATTAAAATTATTTAAGTATCCTTACATTTTAACGAATAAATAATTAAAGAGATAAAAATTAAAATAATTATCATCAATTAAATATATCATTTATGTGTGGAATTATGAAGTTTTTTAAATTTCAAATTTTTTAATAATTTTTTCAATCACAAATATAAATATATATATTAAAAATATTTAAATATCATTTCACAAATTAAACTAATAAATAATTAAAAAAATAAAATTAAAAAAAAATTCAAAATTTTTAATAAATTCTTTAATAACAAATATAAATACATATATTAAAAATATTTAAGTGTCATTACACTATTTGAATGAATAAATAATTATAGAGACAAAAATTAAAAGAATTATCATCAATTAAATAAATAAATCATTTATGTGTAGAAGTTTGGAGTTTTTTAAATTTCAAATTTATAATAAATTTTTTAATCACAAATATAAATACATATATATATTTTTTGTTTGTTAATTTGTCTGGATTTTTTTGGTAACAAGATTAATCTTTTTTTTTAACGAAGTAACAAGATTAATCTTTGACTTAAGAAACCGCAATTCATGGTTGGATTTTTTGTTCAGGTAGGACACACTCCGTCACCAACTGTCCTACACCTAGAGAACTATATAAATACATATATTAAAAATATTTAAAATTTCAAATTTGTAATGAATTCTTTAATGATAAATATAAATACATATATTAAAATTATTTAAGTATCGTCACATTATTTGAACTAATAAATACATATATTAAAAATATTTAAAATTTCAAATTTGTAATGAATTCTTTGATCACAAATATAAATACATATATTAAAATTCTTTAATCACAAATATAAATACATATATTAAAATTATTTAAGTATAGTCACATTATTTGAACTAATAGATAATTAAAGATATAAAATTTAAAATAATCCAAAACTTAAAATTAAAAAAATTAAAAATATATATATCTAGATTTTTTTTTTCAAACCAGAACATTAAATCAAAACGTTGTTTCAATGTTTGAATCTTGACTTCGTAACCAGGAAGTGGCAACGGTTTCGTGTTGTTGGAGACTCGTTTTAATATTAGTGGGGTGATAGGATTTCATGTCTTTAATATTTAGAGTATGCAGAAATATAGATCTTCCTCCTGCCAAGGAGAGTTTCGGGTTTCTTGCAAGCCTTACAATGCCTACTAAAAATATTTTTAAAATTTTTCCCAGTCTCAGAAACATTTTCTTTGTTGCCAGAGAAGATGGGGCCCAAAATAAGGGATAAGGTTTCTATTCAATCGGACAGGTCCAACCCTATTCTCGCTCGTTTTCTGGTTGTGTCATCAGTTGCCATTCGTTGTGTTTCTTTCTTGAGAATTATGAATCTAAATTTGTCTGTCCATTCTAATTTTTTTTATCAGAGAGTCATGAATTTCAACGACTTTCGTAGCAATTAAGCAACGGTACAACTTATTCGGTATTGACCAGCTCTAGTATTTTGACATTGGCTTCGAGAATAGAAGAAAATCAACAAAGATAATAGATAGCTCTTTATAGGAGTCAATCAAGTGAATAAGTGAATATGGGGTGTGGGTGTGGGTGTGGGTGAGAGTGAGTGTGAGTTATCTAGATCATAGAATAAAGTATTGATAGTCAACTGGATACACTTAGAAATAATGGAGATTAGTTAATAGAATAATGGTTTCAACCGTCTAAACCTAATGTCATCCTATATAATGTACTCCTCATTGATTTAATAAAATGCAATGTGTGGCTTTGCTTTGATGACCTCAAGATGCTGCCTCGCATGAGAGAAGCCATTTTCTTTCTCTCCTTATATTTTCAAGTTGGTATCAGAGCACATTTCCGATCTTAGTGCCTGTGGGATTGTGAGAGTCGCTGGGAGAGAAAGGTTAATCCCTGAACGCGTTGAGTGAGGGCCAAAATTCACACTGTGTGAGGTTCATTGTTGTGTGGAGGTTCGATGTGAAGACGAGAACCTGGAGTACCTGTTGCGCAGAGGTTCGCTGTGAATGCTGCTCTGAAGTTTGTATAGAGCCGATCGCTACTCTCCATGTTTTTTTTTATTTAAAATTTTATCCGTATTGCTGAAGAGAGTTTCCAGTATTACAAACCAACAATATAACTGATGGTGTCTTTGATTGCGACCATTTTATATTTGATAAGATCCTCAGGTCAGACTATCCGTGACCTTGCTTTGGTGTAATGCACACTTAAATCGTTCATTTTATCCAACCTGTGAATACCATCTTGGAAAAATATACTCGTCTGTGATCGTTGGCTTAGAATCCACTCTTTGGCCCATAGAAAATTGCAATCCCACTTTGACATTGGCACATGCCATATCTATGCAGAAAATTAATACTTGTGAGAATTCATTTTCGTCATAGATGCTCCTCTCAGTCACATCCGCATGGTGTGTACAAATCGCATAATCGAGAATCCTTGTCTCCTTATTAACTAATGTTCGTCAGAACACAATGAATTTGACTTGAATCTACTGCACGGGGGATCACATGTATGTATAAAGTGGGGGAAACACAGTTCACTATTTAAATTCGAAAGGCCTGCGCTTCTCCATTGCAATTCTCGTGCTCACTGCTCTGCAACTCACTCCCGTTAATTCTTTTCATTATTCAAGAATTGGAGTTCCAGTTCGAGTTCGAGTTCAAGATCGAGTTTTTCTGGTTCCCACACCATCGATTGCAATTGGAGAACGAGTTGTTTGAAAAAAGACTAGGCGTGTGTTTGCTGCATTGACTGCCTAGAAGGAGAAGGAGTTTGCAGGGATGGCGAATCCACTTGCTGAAACTTATCTCAATGAAGCCAATAAATTGGATGGCTCGAATTTTGTCAATTGGAAATTCAAAATGCAGACCTTGATGGAAGGTTATGGTGTATGGACGATCGTGAAAGGAGATGAAGCCGCCCCAATCCAAGATTGGGATAAGAGGGAGAACAAAGCCAAGGTATTATTACGAATGTATGTGAAAGATAATATAATTCCTCACATTAGAGATGCTAAGACTTCTAGTGAAACTTGGAAATTACTTAAATATTTGTATGAGACTAATAATACAAATCGTATTATTTTTCTTAAGAATAAATTGCTAAGTATTAAAATGGATATAAATGAGTCTATTAGTACTTTTCTTGGGTGAATTAAAGACATGAAAGATACATTGGGAGATATAGGAGAAAAAGTGTCAAACACTGATCTTGTCACAATTGCCCTAAATGAAATGCTAGAAGACTATCAAATGTTTATAACATGCCTTGCGACTAGAAAGAAAGCTCCTACCTTTGAGGAATTGACATGTATATTGATGCATGAAGAAAAGAGGCGCACGGATTTGAAGCCGAATAATTCAGACTTAGCACTATGGACAAAGAAGAGATTCACTAAAGGGAAAGCAGGAAAAGGAGGCAGAGGAGGAAGCTCATTCCAGAGGAATTCATTTCCAAAGCCAAATCGAGGTATGCCATCTAATAGAAATGAACCTAAGTGTTTCTATTGTGGTAGGACTAGGCATATTGCCAAAGAATGTTATAAGAAGAAAAATCACGAGGCTAGGCATAAAAATAGAAAACATTCAGGACATTTTGCAGAAGAAAACCCGAATTTTGATTCAAAAGATCTCAGATTGTTTGTGTCTAATGTTGCACTGTCTGTTGAAACTGATGATGTTGATGCATGGTTTGTGGATTCTAGAGCTTCAATTCACATGACATGTAACAAGAATTGGTATATAAACTTTAAAGAAACACATAATGGTGCACATATTTATATTGGAGATGATCATTCTTATCAAATCAAGGGATATGGAGATATTCCAGTACCACTTCCGAATGCTACTGTCAGACACATTCACAATGTTGTGTATGTCCCTGGGATAAAGAAAAAAATGATTATGTGTCCACCATTACAGATCATAATTTGAAGGTCAAATTCTTCAAGACACATTATATAGTGAAGGACTGCAGGATCATTACAGAACTGTTGCCTTAGGAGTCAGAGTTGGAAATCTGTACAAACTTGATGTCACCAGCAAGAATCATCAAGCATTGAATTCTGCAACTATGCCTACAAAAACTCTTTGGCCCCAAAGGTATGGTCACATTAATTAATATGATTTGTTGTTATTACAAAAACACAGTATGGTTGAAGGACTCCCTATGTTGAAGAATGTGTATGCTGCTTGTGAATGTTGTGCATTAGGAAAGATGCATAGAGATGAATTCCCCTCTAATTCTGATAGGAGAAAGAAATATGTATTAGAAATTATACATATTGATGTTTGTGGACCAATGGAGACAAGGTCCTTAGGTGGTGCTTATTATTTTTTGTTATTTATTGATGACTGCACAAGATACACATGGGTTTATTTTCTTAGGAAAAAGAGTGATGTTTTTTAATACTTCAAGGAATTTAAAAACATGTTGGAGAAGCAAACAGGAAAGTCCATCAAAATCCTCTGCTCAGATCAAGGGGGAGAGTATAGATTAGGGAACTTCATCAAGTATTGCAAAGATCATGGAATAATACATCAATTTACAGTACCCCACACTCCACAGTAGAACGAAGTTTCAGAAAGGAAAAACAAAACTCTGGTGGAGTGTGCACGAAGTATGATGAAAGGTAAGAATCTCTAAAATGCTTTTTGGGCGGAGGCCATTAGCACTGGTGTTTATTTAAAGAATATAAGTCCAACAACGTGTCTTGATCGTAAAACTCCTTTCGAAGCCTTGTATGATTCTAAACTAGCAGTTAATAATTTGAGGATATTTGGGTGTAAAGATTTTGCACATATTCCAAAGGAGAACAAAAAGAAGCTTGATGCTAAAGCTATCGAATGTATTTTTATAGGGTATTGTTCAGAATTTAAAGCATATAAACTATTTTATCTATCTACTCACAAAGTGTTTACAAGTAGAAATGTAATTTTCCATGAGCAAACAGAAGGAAATAATGAAGACAACAGTCATGAAGGATGGCATGCACTTCTTGAAGTTGAAGAGATCAAAGAAAAGAAGCACCAGCAGGAAAAGACACCCAGTGACATGGATACATCCAACAGTGAATAAGAATCTTCACAAAATGGAGAAGAAGTCACCAGCCAATTGAGAATATCTTCATGACAGGTTTGTCCACCTGAAAAATATAAAGATTATGCCTTGATGAGTAATATTTCAAATGTCATAGAACACATGAGTTTTAATGAAGCTAACGAACATGAAGAGTGGAGAAAAGAAATGGAGGAAGAATATTACTCTATAATGAAAAACAAAACTTGGGAATTGACTGAATTTCCTAAAGATAAAAGCCCATAGGATGTAAATGGATATACAAACCTAAGTTCAAAGCATATGGTAGTATAGATAAATATAAATCTAGATTGGTGGCAAAAGGATATTCACAGAAGGAGGGCATTGATTATGCAGAAACATTTGCACCAATAGCTAAATTAAACACTATAAGAATGTTAATTGCACTAGCTACAAAGTACCATTGGAAGCTTCACCAATTAGATGTAAAATCTGTTTTTCTAAATGGTGTGTTAAAGGAGGAGGTTTACTTTACTCAACTAGAGGGGTTTGTGAAAAGTGGTCAGGAACATTTAGTGTGTAAATTAAAGAAGACATTGCATGGACTGAAACAAGCACATAGGTCATGGTATGCGAAGATAGATTCCTTCTTTCTTCAGTAGGGTTTTATGAGGAGCAAAAGTAATCCAAATCTGTATACCAAGTTTGATGAAAAGGGGCATGTTGTATTGATTTCCTTATATGTTGATGATTTAATTATTACAGGAAATTAAGAAAAATTGATTAGTGGAATTAAGAAGCATATGTCACAGGTCTTTGAAATGAAAGATCTTGGTGAGTTACATTACTGCCTAGGTCTTGAAGTTTGGAGAAATGTTGGTCAAAGCTTTGTGTCTAAGGGTAAATATGTCAGAGAAGTACTTAAGAACTTTAAAATGGATCAGTGTAAAATTTCTTATGTTCCAATGCAACAGAACATGAAACTTTACTGTGATGATGGTTCGAAGGAGGTAAATGGTATAGTGTATAGACAGATGGTGGGAAGTTTGAATTATCTCACTACAACCAGACTTGAGATAACATATTATGTTAGTGTGTTAAGTCAGTTTATGGAAAAACTTATAGAAATCCATTGGAATGCAACGAAAGGGGTACTCACGTATCTCAAAGGCACAATTGATTATGGTATTAAATATATTGATTCATTCGATGTTGAGCTAACAAGTTACTCAGATTTAGACTAGGATGGAAATCCGGATGATCAAAGATCTACTATAGGTTATGCTTTTGGCATTGGATCCAGGATTATTTCATGGAGCAATAATAAGCGATCTACTGTATCTTTGTGTTAGTGTCAGAAGTCACTCCTAGATTGCAGCAGGAGTAAGACTGAAGCCCATCAGTTTATTTTACTATTTGTTGATGAAGGGTGATTAATGGAAGTAAACTTAGAACAATATCGTTCTAACTTAGAAACTAGGCTAGGCATGCACAAGCAGATGAGGTCTTGGTTTAACTTCAGACAGTAAGTTGTAATAAGTTTGAGTAGGAGGAAGACTTCTGTGAGGAAATGCAAAGCTCTGTTGTAGGCATCGAGCTTCTAACAGCCTGAAGAAGAAAAACTTGAACACAAGAACAACTTATATTCAAATTGCAGAAACATTAAAAGAACATAACAACGTTACAATAAAACCTTTATCATAACACAGTCACAACGATTCATGTGAATCAGTCAATCATGAACTCTTTTAGTATGGGATAGAAACCAGATGAAAAGAGAGTTGTCTTTCATTAAACAAGAAATTTCACATACAGATACATAGCCAGGAAAACCAGTGCTTCATTAAAGCATTACAGTCGGGAGCTCGGCTCTACCATCCATCCATAAAAAAAATACAAAAACTGAGTATATATACTCAGCGCAATATGCCCCCTTGGAAGCAGGAGGGTAGCTGAGACATTAAAGTCCAACTTAGCATGTGCAGGCTCCTATGGTCAGACGAGGACACCAGATCGGCATGGCTCTTTTAGGAAAACCTACACACAGGACGATCTTGGGCAGACTGCCTGCCAGAACCTCCATGCCTTATATTCATGGCTTGAGCTGAGGTTTCAGCTACCTGCTCAATTTTCATTAATTGCCTTCCTCCACGGCGGGTGGCTGAGACTTCAAGAACAAGGGACGACCACGTGCTTGCTTGCTAGGGATCAGAGGCTAGCCTCCTTTTTATTTTGGCTCCGCCCTCAATGTAACCCATGGCCATGACCTGGCGCCTTGCTCCAGGGCGCTTCGACACTTCTCCTTTTGGGAGATTCCACCATTCTAGCATACAGGATCCTTGGTGACTAAAACTACAAAACGCACCTCCATATCGGTGGTTGGATCTGGCTTCAAAATCAACGGACACGATCCATTTTCCCTTGAACACATTGGCTCTGCGCCCCTCATCTGCTTTGTCCCCAATCCATACGACCCTGTGCTATGACAGTGGGCCCACACCGAAAGGCACCTTCGCATCTTGCGTATCGTGGATGGGGGGGAGTCGACCCTTGTATTTCAAAGTCACGATAGGCGAAGTAGCGACCAGAATCAATCATGCGCCACGCGTCCTGCAAGACTAATGGTCCCGATCCTTTCAAGGATTCTCCCACCGGGAGTTCTCGCTCCTCTTCCTCCAACTGCCTTTCCATACGACCCTGTAGTATGACCGTGGGCCTGCACCCAAAGGCGCCTTCACATCTCGCGTATCGTGGATGGGAGGGAGTCGACCCTCGTATTTCAAAGTCACGATAGCCGAAATAGCGACCAGATTCAATCGTGCGCCACACGTCCTGCAAGACTAACGGTCTCGATTCTTTCGGGGATTATCCCACCGAGAGTTCTTGCTCTTCTTCCTCCAACTGCCTTTCCATACGACCCTGTGCTATGACCATGGGCCCGCACCCAAAGGCACCTTCGCATCTCGCGTATCGTGGATGGGAGGGAGTCGACCCTCGTATTTCAAAGTCACGATAGGTGAAATAGCAACCAGACTCAATCATGTGCCACGCGTCCTGACTGGATCAGACAACCATGATCATTTCGTGACTTTGGCCCTAAGGGATGAACCCATGCACTAAACCTCATGCAACTCCCTGGCTCTGGCTTACCCGATGACCGTTGATCTGCTCCATTTAAAATGCCCGCCTGCTTGATTTTTAACCCGAAAATAGAGATTTTATGCATGTTGCGCTTGGGCGCTCATGACTACGACCTTAGATAACTTCATTTGATGGATCTTAAGCCCCATTTCATCTATTTCTCACCAAGGACCCGAATCCAGAGAGAAGCTTCCCCCTTACAATAATATGTGCTAACATTAGGCTCCATGGGGGATAGAGTCCTCCCTGTGAGGCTCTAAGAACTCTTTGCAGTTTCAGTGCCTTGCTGTTGGGCTATGGAGTCAAGTATTAAGATGAAAATAAATAGAAAAAAAATATTTACAAAAATAGAGGAGTCGTCTAAGGCTCAAACAAAACATTTCTTCAGGAAATGCCCATTTACTGGGCCGTTAAAAACTTCTTCGTCCTCCAAATCCTGCAACCTGTACGTGTTATTTAAGAATACTCCAGAGATTTTGAAGGGCCTGATCCAGAGGGCATCAAACTTGCTGTGTTTTCCCCTATCCTGCCTGGGTGCATCCCACTTAAGCACCAAATCTCCCAGCTCGAATTCCTCCTTCCTGACCTTCCTGTCAAAGGCCTGCTTGATCTTCTGCTGATGACTATGAGCTATGTTCACTACTTGCTCCCTGATCTATTGCACTTCCACCACTTGATGAATTCTTATGACCATATGGTCTGGGTATCCTTCATGATTTTGAAAGAATTTCGCTACAGGTAAAGAAAGCTGAGTAGGAAACACAACCTCCGTCCCATAAACAAGTTGAAAAGGTGAGGTGCCTAAGGACTTCTTTGTTGTCACTCGATCAGCCCATAGAGCGAATTTGAGCTTTGAATCCCAGGCCCTCTTATTGTCTTCCAATAATATTTTAATGAGTTTGATTAGACTTTTATTAGAAGATTTTTCCAGTCCATTTCCTCAAGGATAATAGGGAGTGGAGTGAATTAGTGAAATCTCGAACTGCTCATAGAACTTAACCAGAGGCTCAGACTTGAAAGAAGAAGCATTATCAGTGACAATTCTGCTGGGACAACCAAATATGGCTATGATATCCTCCAAGAAGATGATAATTACCTTATGTGAAGTACTCCTGGTGGGGGCAACTTCTATCCACTTGGTGAAATAGTCTTTTGCAGTCAGGATCCATATGTGTTGGCCACTTGAAGGAGGATGAATTTCTCCAATGAAGTCCAACCCCCACTGTTGAAAAGGTGTTGAAGCTACTACAGGCTTTAGTGGCAGAGATTTGAGCTACTGCTTTCCTGAGAACCTTTGGCATTTGATGCAAGCTCTGACTTCTCTGTAGACATTAGTGAATAAGGTGGGCCAGTAGTACCCAGCCCTGAGAATTTTGTGAGCTGTGGTCTTCCAAAAATGCCGCCCTCCACAAAGGCCGCTATGGAAATCAAACATAACTTTCTGGGCTTCCTGTGGGTTTAGAAACCTCAGAAACACCCCTAGAGGGTCTCTCCAGTACAAGACTTGGTCAATAAGGTAATATATGACCGCCTTAAGCTTTAAAGCTCTTGCCTTGCTTTTTTCCATTCCATCAGGAGGCTTCAACTCTTGCAAAATGTACAAAATGTCTCTGTACCAGGTGCATTTTGCTAGTGATAAGCCACCCTGAGAGATTTTGTTGGATGACTCAGCTTGCTGATTTTCTGAGCAAGCATTGATGAAGCTAACCCCCAAGGCCTTGCAATTGGATTCAACTAGCAGCTTGGCTAAACCCTACCCTTTAACCAACTTGGTGGGCTTTATCTCCAGGTCAAACTCAAGGATCTTGGCAATCCAATTACCTCTTCTTCCATCTATGTCAGGCTGTATAAGGATGTCTTTCACATAGGATAAATGAACGTATGCAGTCACTCTTGAGTGAAAGACATAGACTCTGAAAGCTTTGAGATATTTCACCAAGGCATAGTCTTGTTTTTCCATGATCTCATACCTGATTTCTGCATCTCTTAATGCCTTACTAAAGAACGAAATGGGTTGCTCTCACCCTTCCTCATTTTTCTGCAATAAGACCGCTGCTACTATATCAAAAGAAGCAAAAGAAAAAACTAGGAAATCCTTGGAATAATCAGGACTGATCAACACATGTGCCTCAGTCAATGCCTTCTTTATCTGGACAAAAGATTTCCTGGGTTCAACAGCCCATTTTACTTCATTTCCCTTTCTGAGCATGGTTGTGATGTGTTTCACCAACTCAACAAAATTTGAGACGAACCTCCTCAGAAAGTTAATCTTCCCTAAGAAAGACAGGACTTCTTTTTTAGACCTGGGAAATGATAGGGTCTGAATTGCCTCTACCCTGTTGGGATCAATTCTCACTCCCTCTGCTGATACTATATGGCCTAACAACTTCCCCTCCTTCATAGCAAAAAAAAATTTCTTGGGATTTAAGGAAAGGCCAAACCTCCAACATTTTAAGAAAACTTTCCTCAAGTAACAATAGTGCTCTTTATCAGACCTGTAGAAGACTGTGATGTCATCCAGATATATCACCACAAACTGATCTTTCTTCCTGATGAAGGCTATGTCCATGGCTCGTTGAAATGGTGCTCCTGCATTCATTAATCCAAAAGGCATTTTGTCATACATGAATGTGCCCCAAGGAGTGGTGAAGACTGCTTTTTATCTATCCTTAGGCATGATTGATATCTGATTATAGCCAGAAAAACCAACAATCATGGATATCTTAGATGCACCAGTTACCCTCTGCAATATGTGTTCCATGTTGGGCAAGGGATAGTTGTCTTTCTTTGAGCTCCTGTTCAGGTTCCCGAAATCAACACAGGGCCTGATTTCTCCACTTTTCTTCCTCACCGGGACCAAATTGGCCACCCACTCAGAATATCTCAAGGGGACAATGATTTGGGCATTTAACAACTTCTTCACTTCTCTCTCCATGACATGCAACAACATGGGATTTATCTGTCTTAGCTTCTGCCTAAATGGCTTAGCCTCTTCCTTCAGTGGGACCTTGTGTTTAATGACAGATGTGTCATATGTCTTGAGGTATTCATAGGTCCATGAAAACACATCAACAAATTCTCTTAATAACTCGGTATATTCAGCCCTTTGTTCTTTGGTCAAACTGCTTGACAACTTGACAAACTTAGGCTCCTCCTATGTGCCAATGTTGCACTCCGCTGTATCAACATCTCCATTTGAAACCTTACCCTTTACTGCCACATCATTCCCATCGAACAGTATTTCTAAAGGGACTAGTCCCTTCGGAATGTGATTTCTAGGAAGATGAATAATATGGTGATTAGCAATTTTATTTAAAAATACCTCAGGGTGAGGGTGACTTTCGAGATCGGGATCCTGATCAATGTGCAATGCAGAAAATTCATCGACAGACTGAAGAAATTTTTTGATTTCAAGATCATCTTCGAATACCTTCCAATGCTTGATATTTTCCGATATAGATGGCCTATATCTTATCTCAACCTCATATTTGATCTTAGGTGGCAGAGGGATCTTGAACAGACTAGTTGAGACAACTAAGGAATCGTCCAAAGTATTTTCCTCTCTTGGAATAAAAGAAATGTTGAAAGTTGAGAAGAAATTATCAATCAGGTCCCACACCTCATTTTTGTAACTCCCGAGTTGAGGATGCTTAGCCCAATAAGCATTTATGACTTGCTGGATTATCAACTCAGCATCTACGAACAATGCTACCCCCTCAATTCCCATTTCTTTTGCAGCCCTTAAACCAAGAACAAGAGCTTCATATTTTGCCACATTATTGGTAGCTTCAAATTCTAGCTTGTATGACAGGGATATGGTTTCCTGACAAGGCGACAAAAAAACCACTCCAGTGTCAGCGCCTTCGCTGGAAGAAGCTCCATCGAAGAACATCTTCCAAACAGAGTTGGTTAGAGGAGGTATCTCGTGATTAAATATGGGATTCTTTTTTATTTGAAAAGGGGCTTCAGGAGTATCAGTGAGATGCAATAAACTAGACCCCAAATCAATGTCAAGTGCAAAGATAGGATGATTGGTGGGGTTTGCTTCATCACTAACAATGTAGGCCAGCTGAGCTTCTCTGTATAACCTCCTGTATTCCCCTCCAAAGACTAGAATGGTGGAATATGTGAGATCCATCTGTAATGTTCCTCCAAGTTTTTTAATCCAAGATCTTGACAACAACATGCCGAACTTGGGGGGAACATCAGCTACTACAATGTCCATGACCACACTCTTCATTGGTAGCTGAAATAAAGAGACCACCAAGTCTTTGACGAATCTAAGGCATTGCACCCTCCTTGAATCAAAAGAGTACAAATTGTGGTAAGCCTTTGTCACTTCCAGTCCCAATTCTTCCATGACTATTTTGGGCATAAGGTTGTGGAAAGCTCTTGAATCCATGAGGCAATTATGCAACACCTTAACATGTATGTTCAGGGATGTGTAGAAGGGAGGGGATGAATCATCTCTGTCTTTTACCATGGGACCTAGGACAACTGCTGGCTTTTCGTCTTGAAGATTTACTGAATCTGTGGAAGGCTGGGGGGACTCAGATTGTAGAAATTTGGAGAGGGACTTTTTAAAATCTTCATTTTAAGCTAGTTTTGAGAGAGGTATGAGAATTCTAATCTTTTGAATTTCGTGCTGAAAACTAAAGGAGGAAAGAGGCTTAGGAGATTCCCTTACCTCAGATACAGGTTCTTTGGCTGTTGGCAAAGTATTCTGAGTTTTATTTTCTTTAGTAGTGATTGTTGCAGGTTTAGCAGGCCTTTTCGCTATGAGGGGTTGATCATGGCTATCAAAATTCCCTTCTTTCTTCCTTGATATAAGATGGTATCTGTTAGGAGTGGTTTTGGCCTTTTCCCCTTTACCCAAATCGTTGATTTGAATGTTCATAAGGGATTCTTCATATGAAGATTGAGTTAAATGGGGAAAAGGGGAAGTGTCTTCTATATAGTGAATTTCAGGGTCGAGCTCATCTATCTTCTCTCCTTCCTCATGAGCAACTAGGTTATTTTGGAGAGGGGTTTGAATCCTCTGATCACCTCTGTCTTTGCTCCTTTGTTCCCTGGGCAAAGCCTGTGGCACATTGTTATTAGGCCTTCTGAAGCCTCTGTTATCAGTATCTTGGGGATTTCTGTACATGGGATTCCCTTCTAACTCCCACCTTTCCATTCTAGCCGAAAGCGATTTTAGCACTTTAGTTACCTCGTCCATCTGAAGGGGAAGGGGAGAGGAAGTGGATGGGTAGGCTTTAGGTCTTTTCCTGGGTATGTCTCTATCAGTGTTATTCCTGAGTCGGTCAACAACCAATATATTAGATTCTACTTCCACGACTGCATCTTGCATGTGAGCCAGAGTAGTGGCTCTCCTTTCCCTCAACATGAGGCAGAAATCGGGATCAAAAGCGCTAGCATAAGTGATTTTAGCAGAGGCTTCTGAGGGCTTTATCTCAGTGGGGATCTTACTATACATTTTATTGAATCTCTTGGAGAAGTTAGAGACAAACGCTCCTTCCTTTCTCTTCAAAGACCCAAACTTTGTCATATAATACATGAAATCTTTTTTGTCTCCCCATTGTCTCAAAAAGGCATTATCCAAAGCCTCAATCCCATCAATAGATCCAGAAGGCAGGGCCCTAAACCACTTTCTAGCCTCGCCTTCAAGGCTATGGATGAAAATCCTCATTCATACATCTGCATGCATGATAACATGATCATCTATAAAACTGTAAAAGGCTTCAAGGTGTTCTTCTGCAGCTATGCCCCCTTCGCCTATAAACTTGGGCACCTGCTTAAGGTAGCCATCTGTTGGAAGGGGATTGAGAGGCTGAGGTAACAAAAAAGGAGCATACCTAGCAGCTATTATAGCCTCCATTCTGGTCATGGGGGGATTTGCTCCTGCCATAGGAATATTAGGTGGAGGAGAACTCGGAGGAGAAGGAGCTCGAACAGGGGATACTGGAAATGGGCTTCCAGGTGAAAGGGGAACAATGGGGGATTTAGAGAGAAGGATAAGGGGCTTGAGTCAATAGATGCTTCTCTCTGTGCAGTAGCAACAACAATAATAAGAGGAGGGGTGGTAAAGCTAGGAGTGGGGAAATATTCTGTGGTCCTGGGTCTATGCCAAGGTGAAACTTCAGGGGAGAGGGAAGTGACAAGGATTTCTCCCTCCAATCCCAGACTAGGGGGGGAAAACTCAGCAGGAACACTTCCGAAATTCAGGAAATGAGAAACTTCAGAAAAAGGTCTGCTAGGAAGCTGAGAAGAGGAGAATGGAGTTTCTACAGAAGGAGATGGCAAATTACCTGGTTCAGCGGTGGAAGTTTCTCCTTCAGAGGCCTTTCCTTTTTTGATAATCACCTCTGGATCAGCTTTAGGCATAGCTAGAGGCAGCTGTGGATGGGACCGCGTGTGTATACCTCTGGAAGCCACAACTAAAACAACAAGTTTGCCACAGTGGAGTCATCACAATAGAGTCACCAGGTGCACAGTAGCAATCTCACAGGGCTCTGATGCCTGATGCACCTTCAGAATCAGAGGCTCGATGTCGTTCGATCCCAGAGAAAATTTTCAACTTCGTCCCCGACAATGGCACCAGAAATGTTAGCATCAGAAGTCACTCCTGGATTGCAGCAGGAGTAAACTCGAAGCCCATCAGTTTATTTCACTATTTGTTGATGAAGGGTGATGAATGGAAGTAAACTTAGAACATTATTGTTCTAACTCAGAAACTAGGCCAGGCATGCACAAGCAGATGAGGTCTTGGTTTAACTTCAAATAGTAAGTTGTAATAAGGGTGAGTAGGAGGAAGACTTCTGTGAGGAAATGCAAAGGTCTCTTGTAGGCATCAAGCTTCTAACAGCCTGAAGAAGAAAAACTTGAACAAGAACAACTTATATTCAAATTTTTTAGAAAAACAGGACCGCGGAGCAATAAAATAAAACAAATGCAGAAACAAAACACAGAAGACACACAATACAAGAGAGACACAGATTTACGTGGTTCACCTAGTGTGGGCTATGTCCACCAGAGAAATTGCCAGGTCCTCCGTTTATTATTATCCAACAAATGAAGGGATACAACCTACAACAAAACCCGCTGTAACTTCCTCTTCTTTCTCTCACAGTCTCCTCTCTCAGAATACAATATTCACCACCATACATAGCCATAATACATTTCCCTCATAAAAGAGGGTTGCCTTCTAGGGCAAAAAACCCTAACATAATCTCTACCGTTAGATCTGCGACCTTATAATGAACGGTCCAGATTTACAATGAAATTACAATATACTTTTACAAGGCAATTTTTTCTTCAGGGGCTTCACCCCCAAACCCCCACTGGGGGCCCGCTTGCCCCCATACCTCCCAGTCGGGGGGATAGCCCCCCCGGACCTCGCAAAGAGGGTACCCCCCCTCTGCACTCCCACACGTGGAAGAGTGTACATACTTCTGGGGTGTAAATACTTCATGGGGTATAAACACGACTGAAAGCAAGGACCTTTGAATCAGGAAGATAATCAGGCTCCACAACCAACAATCTCCCACTTAGAGACTGATCTCAACAACTCCACCGCTGTTGTATATGATGGACTTTGAACCTTCTTGGACCTGGCAAATTTCTCATCTTCATCTTCATTTTTGAAGACCAACTGAAATTGAGCAAGAACTCAGTTTCTCCCTGGTTACTCCCTTTGTTAACATGTCTGCAGGATTCTGGCTAGTGTGTATCTTTTCCATCTTCAATTGTCCATCTTTCAAGGTGGATTGTATGAAGTGGTACCTCAACTGTATATGCTTAGTCTTCGAATGGAAGGCTGAGTTCTTTGCAAGGTGAATGGCAGTCTGACTGTCACAGTACAATCGACTATTCTCCTGCTTCTTTCCCAATTCCTCCATAAACCTTTATAACCAAATCATCTCTTTACTAGCCTCTGTAGCAACAACATACTCTACCTCTGTTGTTGAAAGTGCAACAACGTTTTGCAGTTTTTAAATCCAACTTACTACTGTTCCACCTATAGTAAAAACATACCCTGTGGTGCTCCTCCTGCTGTCTTTATCACCTGCCATATCTGAATCAACATATCCCTGTAGAAAAGTGTCTGAACCTCCA